>JAJIZL010041462.1:0-10025 GCA_023969395.1 Amblyomma maculatum
CGTGCGTCCTCTGGCGGCGCGCGCGCTTTCGGTTTCGACAACCACGGTATAGTGCTCTAGAATATTGGGCAGTGTGACGACCGGCGCCGGAGAGCGGGCCGCTTTTGCGATGACAGGAACCGACTCCCGCAAGAGGGCGCGACGTGCAACAGGGGTGCCACGTTCGATGCTCGGCGCGTAGCGGCCGCGGGATGGCGGGGGTACAGAGGAGGGGTGCGGTTCTCTTTGAAGCGATTTTCAGACGCTACGCAATTAGTGTGATATTAATAAAGAGGTGACTTATTCCAGGTGCTTAAACTGATCCCTGCCATTCTTTTACGTCTATCTGAAGACATTGTGCACGCTTGGGTAGTCCTTCGGAGCAGCGCGCTATGTTTGAATCGCTATCTGAAACTCTCAACATTTCTTTCTGCGGACAGTTACAAATCGACCAGATGAGCAATTTGTACTTAATGTTTGCAACGAAGCGTGGTTTTTTTGCATTCGTTTTTCCCGTAAGGGAATAAAGGCTACTGCCCAGGAGCGCTATTAACACGCGGAGAAAAACAGTGTACATGCGAATCAAAGCTTTCGTAAGGCCTCCTTAGGAACACTTATTTTTTACAAACCTTATTTACGAACACCTGCTTACATTTTGCAGCTTGCGCTTATTAATACATAGCAACGTTTATCTTAAATCGTCAGTAATCTGTAATATATCTCTTTAATCGGTGTTCTTTATGTGCCCTAATCACCGCTTATATAAATTACAGATACATTGTGCGAGCAAAACACATTTATTCACTACCGTACTAATTTAAAGCACTGTGGTATTTACCGGCAAAAAAAAAAAATAATAAACAAGGTATGCGAGACTCAAGCATTTATTCTTTGTTCGTGATTAACATATACGTATATCACGGACATTTGTTTGCATGCAACTAACCAAAGGGTGAACCAGCTGTTTAGATGAAAAAAAAAAAGTCAACTACAGCTCTTCAAATAAAATGTCAAAAATCAAACCTGTCACATACGTAATACGTTCATAGTGGGCACTTGAGTGCGGACGCTTTACTGGCATCAAATGGTACAGAGCAAACAAACAAAAATAAAAGCACTGATAATTACGCGTCGAATTGGCAGGTATGATGCAGTTTTTGGCGCGCACCGAGAGAAAGCGCAAAAATGCGAAAAAGATGACGAACACCTAATACGCAAGCAATTAAAATAATGCCGAAATCAAATGCGGACATAATACGTGTTTATTCTTTGAGTGTGTGGTATGAAATATGAGTAATCGACTGGATATACTTGCAACTACTGCTTACCGGACTATATATAATGGGGCTACTTGCCGCGGGTGCTCTTTGCAGTACTAACCAGACTACAATTGTTAGCAAGGTTGATATTACACGTGAAATACTTCCAAGGGAATTTAATTATTTTCCCTTTGGGAACTCTTGTCGTGATTCGCATACTTCGCAAAGAGCGAAGCCGCAAAAACACTATAAATTTCATTGATTCAAGTGCGAGATTTTCTGGTGCTCCAAGTAGGTCAACTTTTTGAACCTTCACATTTTACAGGAAGTTTGCAAAATCTGAAGTGCAAAGCAGTCGAAATTAAAGGACCGTGCATCGAGCCAAATTTTTGAGTAAATTGCGACCTAGCTTCGAAACTATAGCGCTATTTTTGTTCGTGGTGAGAAACCGTGCCGGCCTCACAACCTCTCTTTCGCAGAAGGATGATCTAGAGGAAGCGAATAAGCGTATACCCTATAACCTCTGCGTCCTCTATTTTCCGTCGTTATTTCTTTTTCAAAGCTATCCATTTTTTTTTTATTTTGTATGTACATAAAACAGGACTAGAGCAATCTTCTGGAGGCAATGACTTGCATATTACCGGTGACTTGCGTACCCTAGAATGGAAACATTTTCTTGAACAATTAGGTCATGTCTACCTCAATGCGGGGTAGTCCACATTTCATTCATTCCAACTGAATGCCGATCGACTTCTCTTGTGGCTTCAGTGACGTACTATAGTCGGCATAGTTGGCGTGGGAAACAACGGAATATACCATTTTGAACTGTTTTGATAATGGGGTTATACTGTGACCAGTTTTAGTCAGCGCTCGAACGCACGTGTTGCATGTTTCACTTCTTCATACATCCTGCTTTCACACTGCCCTCTTTTCAAAACGACTACATTTCTGGACGTGAATTAGGTGCTTTAGGAAGGCTAAAGCAAGCTGTACGGCGAGTGAAGCGTGCTGTGCGAGTCGTACGCCGGCCCTCTCCAAGCTGTTTTCTTCGGAGCCAACTCCTGTCATGTTACTTCCCCGAGGTGTTTCCGACGGCCAAAATGGAAAATAAATTAGGTGATTGCTAACAGTACTGAGCATCGTTAACCGGCATATTTGTAAAATCTTGTCGAGAACAGCTCGAGACGATGCACAAGCAAACAAGAACGTAAGTACAGTCCGCGCGGTATCAGCCCCGCCGCACAGCGCGCATACACGGGCGCTCGAACGGCTGACACACCAGTTGCTGGTGGCGCCCTCTGCGCTGCGGCGCCTCCGTCATCGCAAAAGCGGCCCCTCGCTCCCATGCATTTCGCGGCGCGGTCGACACACTGCCCAATCTTCTAGAGCACTATAACCACGGCTCGGTCAGGGGGCTATGGCTCGATCCCCTCGACACTGACCGTGCGCGACATTCTTATTTTTTTTATTAAGCAAACGCAGAGCTGCATAAACTGTCAAGTTACGTCCCGTAGATCAGACGACGCGGGGAGAATATTTGTCATGATCACATTCATAGGTGATGCTGCTTAAAATTTAAAGGTGGTATGAACACGAGAAGCAAACCTTCACTGCTGCACGGTTTTCACCTTGAGGGAGATTTAGAGGTACAATGTCTGTGTTAAGCCCTCGCCGCGTGACTTTGAAGCATAGTCACCTAGGCCATCAAATAGGCCTCGACCACTGGTCACGTTTTTACCTTGAAGGAGATTTAGAGGTTACACTTTAGTTTTAAACCATGGTGCTCACCATGTGACTTTGGGACAGTCACGTAGGCCACCAAATGAGGCCGTGACCACTGTGAATTCGGTCAAAATCAAGGTTACATGACTTGGTGGGTGCCATGTGACGAGGTCACAGTGGCCCGTGACCACTGTCAAGGTCACGTGAAGTGACGTCAGCGTGACGTCCCTGGCTCCTGTCTAGGTTACTGTGCGAGATGGAGGAGTATGAACGCCCTGCTACACTACCGCTTCAGAACGCGAAGGCATTTCGGAATGAGGCCCTAAGAAGACGGCTTGCCAAAGAGACCAATGAAGAAAGAGCTTGTTTCGTGTATGGATTGAACAGACCTCCAATATCCAAACAACACAAAATTTATAATACTGATATTAACGATTTATAATAATTTTAATCTGGCAGCAACAATTGCATAGAACAAACAGAAGTGCTGTCCTGTGGCCAAACACTCATGCATAGGAGCACGCCATAACATAGAAAAATATCAGTTTTCTTAAAAAGCACAATTTTTTTCTTTAAGGGGCACTCATTATGTTTCATTATATTTTTGAACTCTCCTGTGCACCCTTCAATAAAAAGCAACATACTCTTTTCATTGCGCCCCGCGGCAGCAGCTCTGTGGTTAGGGCACTTGAATGCTGTTCCCAATAATGCGAGATCAAATCCCGGCCATTTTTCAATGGAGGCCAAAAGAATAAGGTGCTCGTATGCTGCGTGATGTCAGTGCACGTTAAAGAACTCCAGAAAGTTCTGGTGAACAACTCCGGATAAGCGCACCCCTTAGTAGAATAGGATTTGGCCACCCTGGTGTAGTAAGTGGCCATCATCTCAGCAATTAATTAACCCCCAGTTCCATCTCTGTGGCTGCGGAGCAACTGACCATTGCAGTGGAGGTTCCTAAGAAACTCGGCTCTGGACACGCTACCATTGGAAACTGAACTTGGCAACCGTTAATGCTAGAACCTTACCTGGTGAGGCTAGTCTAGCAGCTAGTGCTGTTCAAGAAACTGGTAGGCATTAAACTGGATATTATAGGGCTTAGTGACTGCAGGAAAAATAAAGCATATATTTACTGTGCTAAGGGACGAGCATAATACTATCAGAGGTTTAGAGGAGAGAACTAGGGGTAGGGCTTCAGGTCGTTAACAAGCATATATAGCTGGAAATATAGAGGATTTATACTTTCCACCCTCTCATTAATGCTAATAATTAAGCTTAAATAACAATATTGTTACAACGTTTATTTACACAGATGGTAGGATACGCTGGAGATTAGCACACTACAGCGGACAGACCCAGCTTCCTCGTCCTCTTCTCCTTATTCCGCCAAACCTCATCTTCCTTCAATAAGGACCGCGGGAAGAGCGTGACACTGCCCCCTTCGCAGGCGATGCCCGCCGGGCGAGTCAAGGTTCGTCACGTTGATAGAAGGGCTTCATGCGGGCCACGTGGACTACTTGAGTCTTCCGGGAACGACGTCCTTGGGTGGTCACGCGAGAGACTACAAAGTTTACTGCGCTGAGGCGTTCCAATACAACGAAAGGGCCAGTATAGTGGTGCAACAGTTTCTGGCACAATCCACGCTTACGCAACGGCGTCCAAAGCCACACCAAGTCACCAGGGACATAATTAACATCTTGATGCCGCTTGTCGTAGCGTTGCTTGTAGCGTTCCTGGGAGGCTAGAGTGCGAAGTCTAGCGAGTCGACGAGCTTCTTCAGCCAAAGAGAGAGTTTGCGCTAGTGAAGTTTCAGCAGGGAGTGAGAAAGGCAGAAAAGTGTCCAAAGTGCTTCGTGGAGGTCGTGCATAGAGAAGAAAAAACGGACTGTAGCCTGTCGTTTCGTGCTTAGCAGTGTTAAATGCATATGTTATAAACGGAAGGACTTCATCCCAGTTTTTGTGGCGGGAGTCGACATACATTGCGAGCATGTTGCTAAGCGTCCGATTGGTGCGTTCGGTAAGACCGTTTGTTTGTGGGTGGTAAGGAGTTGAATGGCGAAAATGGGATCAGCAGAGGCGAAGAAGTTCTTCTACAACTTCTGCCGTAAACTGTCGGCCACGATAGCTTATTAACACACGAGGAGGCCCATGTCGAAGAATGATGGATTGTAGGAGGAACGCCGAGAC
Source organism: Amblyomma maculatum (assembly GCA_023969395.1). Classification (NCBI taxonomy): domain Eukaryota; kingdom Metazoa; phylum Arthropoda; class Arachnida; order Ixodida; family Ixodidae; genus Amblyomma; species Amblyomma maculatum. The sequence goes on from JAJIZL010041462.1 coordinate 5,144, forward strand.
ATCAGAAGCAGTGGCTGATGGTATAGCAGCAGTTTCACAGTACCGCGTAAGATAGTCTACGCACACTATGACCCAGCGGTTTCCGTTGGAGGAACGGGGAAACGGTCCTAGAAGATCAATTCCCGCCTGTTCGAATGGGGTTCGTGGTGGCGTTATAGGCTGAAGATGACCCGGCGGTGAGCAGGTTGGGTGCTTGAAACGCTGGCACTGGAGGCAGCTGGCCACATAACGTTGAGTAGTTTGACGCATCTTCGGCCAATAAAAACGTTCCTTAGTCCTGTGCAATGTTCTTGCGAAACCCAAGTGTCCAGCTGTGGCATCGTCGTGCATTACCCGAAGAACCTGACACCTAAGACTTGTAGGAACTACCAGAAGAAGCCGCGCACCTGCTGACGAGTAGTTCTTCCTGTATAGTACACCGTCACGAATGCAGAATGAGGTCGTAGGGTTCTGGGAACTTGCTGCCTCAAAAAGCGGTGCCAACTCGTTGTCGTGCCGCTGCGCAATCTTGAATTCACCAACGTCAGGGAAACTTGTAGAGATAGCAGCTATATATTCATCCAAGACCTCATTGTCGCAATCAGTAGTTTCAAGTGGCAACCGTGACAAACAGTCAGCATCACCGTGCTTACGACCACTCTTAAAAGACACAGTAAAATTGAATTCTTGAAGGCGCAAAGCCCACCGCGCAAGGCGTCCACAGGGGTCACGAAGGTTTACAAGCCAACATAAGGAATGATGGTCCGTCACAATTTTAAATGCACATCCATAAAGATATGACCTAAACCGTTGCACACCGAATACAACAGCTAAGCATTCCTGTTCAGTTACAGTGTAATTACGCTCAGCCTTGCTCAAAGAACGGCTTGCATACGCAACGACATGTTCATTGCCATTGTGGCGCTGTATGAGCACAGCACCAATTCCAACTGCGCTGGCGTCAGTGTGAAGTTCTGTTGGAGCTGATGGACAGAAGTGGCGTAGTACTGGTCCTGATGTCAAAATAAACTTTAACTGACGAAAGGCGGAGTCACAATCGGCAGTCCACTTGAAAGGCACATCTTTTTGCAGAAGGCAAGTAAGGGGATATGCTAGATCAGCAAACTTCGGAACAAAACGCCGAAAATAGGAGCAAAGCCCCAAAAAAACTCCTGAGCTGTTTTAACGATTTCGGCGGTTTAAAACAAGTGACAGCTTCGATCTTTTTCGGATCAGGCCTGATTCCATCCTTGTCTATAAGATGTCCAAGTACCACAGTCTGGCGTTCTCCAAAACGACATTTCTTGGAATTGAGTACCAGACCAGCTTTCTCGATACACTCCAAGACAATCTCTAATCGACTGTTGTGTTCATGAAAAGTTGTCCCGAATATCACTACATCGTCCAAATAACACATACAAATGTGCCACTTCAGCCCGCGCAAAACTGTAACCATGAATCTTTTGAACGTGGCTGGAGCGTTACATAATCCAAACGGCATCACATTAAATTCATACAGCCCGTCTGGAGTGATGAATGCCGTCTTTTCTTTATCTTCCGGGTGCATGGGGATCTGCCAATAGCCTGATCGCAGGTCAACTGAGGAAAAATAGGAGGCGGAATGTAAGCAATCAATGGCGTCGTCAATACGTGGCAGGGGATACACGTCCTTCTTGGTAACAGTATTCAAACGTCGATAATCAACACAAAATCGCCATGTGCCATCTTTCTTTTTGACTAGAATCACAGGGGCAGCCCACGGACTAGACGATTCCTGAATGATGCCCTTATGCAGCATGTCACGAACTTGTTCTTCGATTGTTTGGCGCTCTGATGGGGATACACGATAAGGCTTCTGGCGGATTGGATCAGCAGTTCCTGTATTGATTCGGTGCTGAGTACGGGACATGGGAATCCGTGGTGGCGAGTCCCGAGAGAAATCGAAAGCCGCAGTATGTTTCGCCAGAACTTCCACTAAACTGTGACGGTCACTTGTTGGCAGGGATTTGTTAATCATGGCAAGAAATTTTGTCTCATCTTCTTCTGAGCATGCGGTAGGCTGGGAATTGTCTGTGCTGATCACGGCCACTGATTTAAAAGTGTCTTCGTCAAAGTTGGCAAGTTTTAGACCACGCGGTAATACAACAGGTTCGTTAGAGCAGTTAGTCGTCCACAAAGAAGAATGGCCATTCATGACTGAGATGATGCAGCGGGGAATCAGAATACTTTTCTTCGCGCAGTTGAGGGTGAGTGGTTCAACCACAGCGTCGAACGCATCACTGGCACAGCTGGAACTAACAACTCGTATAAACTGTGCTGACATTGCAGGAATGACTATGTCTTCTGAAACCGAAAGCGTGCTAGGATGGGTCCGCGAATTTTCACGCAAAGCAGATTCAATTAGAGTGCTCACAGAAATGTCTCCATTGCGAAAGTCGAGAGTGGCCCCACATTGCTCCAGAAAATCGAGTCCAAGAATTACGTCATGCGTTGATCGAGTAAGTACTGCGAATTCAGTTCGGAATGTGTGGCCGGCGATAACAAGATTCACGGAACAGACTCCAAGTGGGTTAAGCGGTTCGCCACCAACACCACATAATGTTGTCGTACTATCCCAAGCAAACATAATTTTACGACCAAGGCAGTTTTTAAAAGCGAGACTTATAATAGAAATAGTTGCACCTGTGTCCAACAACGCCATAGCACGTACACCGTCCACAAACACTTCAATTCGGTTCTTTAACATCGAAACGGGCAGAGGTATGGGTAAGCTAGAATCATTTGCGACCTCACCTCCATCGGCCGCACTCACTAGTTTCCCGGAGGTGGCGAACGTCGTCGGGGAGAAGGGGATTGTCGTAGGCGCCGAGATGGTGGTGTCAGGCTACGGTCAGAGGCCGGTGATTCGTTTCGGTTCAGCACCATTCTGCGTTCTTGTCGGCTAGCTGTTGATCTGTACTCATTCCGGCCAGGTGTTCTTCTATATGAATCATCATTTTCAGCAGGAAGCCTTGTACGAGAGTTCACCCACTGTCGGCGATACTGCTGGTACGGACGACGGTTGCGGCAAAAGCGGGAAATGTGGCCGATCATCCCACAGGCATAACACACTGGCGGCTCACGTTCATTCGATGAATAAGGTTCGTCGTCGCTTGTATTAAACGTTTCATGCTCTGGATGTGGTCGACGAGGAGGACGAGAGTGCTCGCTGTTGTAGGCATTGATGTTGAGAGGCTGGGTGTTCGGGCGATGAGCAGCAGAGCATCGGGTGTCCGAAGGAGACGTAGCAGAGGGATCATAACAGGTAGAAGATGGGCTGTCAGACGAAGAGGTGCTCCTGTAGACGGGTGTGACGTGGCCCCCAATACCTTGATGCCTCCGAAGCTCTTCGCGGACGATCTGGCGAATTGTATCTGCCAGGCTTGTCGTTTCAGACACATCCACACTAGCGACAGTTGTCACATTAGGCAGCCGACCAAACTTCGGAATGATACGGCGTCGCTTCAAAGATTCAAACGTGCGGCAGTGTCGTCTTACATCAGCGGTGGTATTCAAATCGTCCTTGCAGATAAGAAAGTTGTACGCGTCTTGCGCTATTCCTTTCAGGAGATGACCCACTCTGTCTTCCTCAGTCATCCGAACATCAACTATTCTGCACAGCTTGAGGACTTCTTCTATGTAAGTTGTGCAAGTCTCCCCCGGTACTTGCGCTCGTTGAGCCAGAGTCTGTTCGGCGCTTTTTTTTTCGAGCATCGGCATCACCAAATCCCGCTCTCATTTCTTCCATGAAGCAATCCCAGGTGGTAAGAGATGCTTCATGATTGTCAAACCATGTTAGCGCAGTTTCTTCAAGAAAGAATACCGCATTCCCCAACTTGGTAGTCGCATTTCCCCGGGCTTGCCATAGAAGTGCCGGGGTTCCCGATAAGGCTGTGCGGTGGTCGGATGAGCTGCTGGCGTGTGCTGTGTTGAACCATCTGCTTGCGCCATCTCCGTCCGAAGGGGGGGTAGCCCAGCAATTCTTCTGCTCCGGCGAAGTAGGAGAGGTTCCGTGGTGATCTGCAGCCCGCAAACTCCACCACACTTGTTACAACGTTTATTTACACAGATGGTAGGATACGCTGGAGATTAGCACACTACAGCGGACAGACCCAGCTTCCTCGTCCTCTTCTCCTTATTCCGCCAAACCTCATCTTCCTTCAATAAGGACCGCGGGAAGTGCGTGACAATATAAATTGAAGGCTGTAAAGACCTACTTCTGGTCGTAAAGATCACGCGCAGTCAAAAGCTTCTAAGAAGACATAGAATCAGCAATGGGTAAAGTAAAATCATGGTATACTGTACTTATGGCGACTTCAATGCCAGGTAGGCAAAATGCAGGCTGGAGACCAGGCAGTGGATGAATGTATGGCCCCGCCACGACGATGCAGAAGACAGCTGACTACTGTGCAAGATATGTACCAGTGTTCGAACCCAACCGCCAGCAAGATACGTTTCGGTGGAGGCGAAACGGAGTAGCGTCCATGTGTTCTGCGATGTCAGCGGACGTTAAACAACTCCAGGTAGTCGAAATTTCCATAGTCCTCCACATGGTTACTTAGGGACGTTAAAGCCTAAAACAAAACAAAAACGAATATGGCATTCGTTCTAGACACAGCAGCGGAGTTAATAGTAGAATCCGCAGAATATGCAATAACTTCAGCATCATGATTGCCTTCCCTTGCAAAGGAAAGAACTGAAAGCTTTGGACAAGGAAAAGTCCAAATGGGGAGGCTCAAAAATGACATACTTTATATTGTAACGTAACACAGAAGGCGCTCTGGCACTCTGGCACCGAAGAACACCAACCATCAGGCCAGCACGAAAGCAGAGCACCGTTTTTGCTTCGTCGTCTTCTCCGAAT
>JAJIZL010041467.1:0-19554 GCA_023969395.1 Amblyomma maculatum
TTTTTTTTTTTTGCGTTGCATAATTGAAACGGGCAGTAGTGGTATGTGCGAACCGGTAGTAGACGTCACTGGCCTTTCACTTAGATATTATTTTCTGATCTCCAGTGCAAGAGGCGCAATTTTAATTTGAATTGAAAAGCGCGCTTCGTCTACTTATGTCCACACCTGTACGTAGACCACTTTCCTGTAGTCGTCGGTCTTGAGGTGTTCAGTGAGCAGTCATGAACCAATAACCTTCTTTCATTGTCAACTGATCGCCAGCGGTTATCGCCTCTCAAATTGTAGCAGTTACTTTATAAACTTTGCGTGCCCCAGTCGGAGAGTGCGGCAGCATGTTCTTCGTGTGCACAATTTCTTTATTTCATCTATGTTGCTGCTGTAACACATCAAGCATATTTCACGATATAGTAATTAATCAAAAGCCGGACATCTGCGCCCTATGGATGGGGTCTAGCCCGACCCAGGCCGGCAACTTCAGGCCCGGCGAAGCAGCTAAAGTTTCAGCTCGACCTGCCCGCGGACCCAAGGCCATGCAGTGCCGTAATACCTATCGCTCATGCGTGTTTTCAAGTCATAATAAATAGCTTTTCATAGACACTTTAATATCTAAGGCTTTGAACAGTGCAGAAATCTTTGGGCAAATGCGTGTTAGGTCCATCCCTCTTTCCGTCCTAAATGCAGCAGAACCCAAGTGCATTTGTCTTCGTTACAGTTTTCTTCGTTTTGTCGCATGGGAATATTTGCGTCTTACGACTGTGTGCTCTCTCCTTGCACGTACGTTCATGAAGCATGGGTTAGGATAAGGTAGCAGCAAGATAATCAAAGCTAAAGTTTCGGCGCGCAATGCCAGCACCGTGCCTCCCCTGGTGCCGAGCCATCAAGGCTCTTGGGGAGAAGCGCAGTGAGTAGCAGGCGCGCCTAGCGCTTTAGTCCGATCGGGGATAGAAGGGGAGCGGCGTTGGGTGCGCGCTCTCTCTCTCAGTAGATGCCTTTGTACGAAGAGGTAAAAAGATTTGAATCAGTAGATTTTTGTTCAAAAACGTTGGTCTCTTTTAGTGGTATGAAGGATGAGATGAGAGGTGAACACGATAATGGTTCATTAAAAAAATGGAAGCAGCCCGTTAAATTAAAAATGGACTGTTGCTCGCCGGACAGCATTTCTCGGGGATTCAGAATTGACCCATTGATTTTACTCAAGTACTGCATTACGCAGCATGAATAATTTCCCAACTTATGGACGAAGAGGTTAAAGCATGATGCATAAATTTACTTCTTAATAATTTGCATGAATACCACCGCAGTTTCAATCTAGTGTGAGCGTAAGTTTCAGCTTTGCAAGGCATGTTCCGTCTCGAAAGTAAGGCTCCCATTTTTCATGGGATGATCATGCTTCTATGAATAAACAAATCTAAGCGAACGTTGACTTTTACCGCTGTCTTAAAAAGGCTTCTAGCTTCCCAAGCTTTCCTCAGCAAATGTTAACTTTATTAGCATCTCTGTCCGATTCTCAGGGAGCGCATACAAAAATCAATAAGCACTAAAACTTGTTTCAAAGCTTCTTAACATTGTTTTTCGTGTGTTTGCGCTGTTATTTACACATGCGTGTCGCGTGCACTAGTTCGGCACCACCGGCACTAAACTTTGAGTTTCCACAGCCTTTTGTGCACCTGGAAAACTAATAATACTCATATTCTCAAAAAAACTGAAGTGCAAACATGGTATGTGAACCGATATACACGAGACCAGCTTCTTCAGAGGTACCTTCTATGCCTAGCTTCTACAATTTTAGCCTAGCTTTCCAGAGCTTGAAAGTTTCGCTGTCTCACTAACAATTCAAGGGGGTGGGGGGTGGGGGGATATTTTGATGGATGGAGAACGTGTAGTTTACCTTCTAAGGCTTTACAGTGGATAGATGCCACTGTCATACACAAATGTTTCTTGCTCACAATTAACTTACATCCCTAACAGAACACGATCACTTACAGAATGATGTAATATGCAAAAAATAAAACGCGTTCTTTATATTCGATAGTGCAGGACATCGATCGTGTGGGAGCATATAATAAACCTCGGAGGACAATTGTGCTCCGCCGTTGAAGGTGCGTATGAAGCGATAGAGCTTTATATACACAGGGATGATGCTTAACAATTTTTGTTTTTGTTTTAATTTCCTACTTTGCTATAAATTATAAGCACGGATACTTAGCATTCGCAAAAAATTCCCTTTATACTATCAGCACTTTGACGCCTTTGAACGCATTCTCATTTTTTTCCTATTATTGTAATAAAATAATTGTTCAGTTACCACTCTAAAGTTTTTAATTAGCATCATCAATCACTGGCTTTTCATTCTGAACATTTTTACACTTTGAAGTTTCTTTTTAAATTTTTCCTACGTTTAACAGATTCATTAATACATTAATTACTCTGATTTCATTACATTTTCCGCGCCTGTTACACAGCAACCAATTATCAATGAATACAGCCATAAATTACAATGATATGAATTTGGTTGGTTTGGTTTGTGGGGTTTAACGTCCCAAAGCGACTCAGGCTATGAGAGACGCCGTAGTGGAGGACTCCGGAGATTTCGGCCACTTGGGGTTCTTTAACGTGCACTGACATCGCACAGAACACGGGTGCCTTGCTTTTCGCCTCCATCGAAAAGCGGCCGCCGAGGCCGGGATTCGATCCCGCATCCTTGGGAACAGTAGTCGAGCGCCGTGACCACTGCGCCACCCTGGCGGGGCAATGATACGAATTTCATGCAACCTCCTATTGTTTCCGACACGCGGTGCGTACTACTACTGCCACTACACCGGCGAGTTTTTTACAGATCGAGCTATATAAAGTAATACGAAAACGTGGTGTATACAGTGTGATCGTTCATTTTCGAAGTACGCGCATCGGATCCAGTCGTGTATCGTAGTTCGTCGGCTTCAGAGATTACACGTTGTCAACGAACTTTTCGACCTTATTGAAGTTCGATTTACGGAAAAGGAATTTCAAGGAAGCTGACTTTTTTGAAGCCGCACCGCTGACAGTAAAAAGCGACGCACCGCTTGATGCAACGCGAGAGCTCTGCGCCTGCAGGAAAAGAGCGGGAATCTGGCAGTGCAAAGAAAACGCGCGGCAAGCGCAGCCCCCATATTCCCAGTTTATATTTTTCGTCATCGATGACACTCCCCGGCTGAGGCGGCAGCGCCACTGTCCGTCGCTTCCGGAACTTGTGCGCGTGAACATTAGGATCCCATGTCGAGAAATCTTATCCGCCGACATAACCGTCATGATGCCACACGTACTGCGCTACAGAAAATAAAAAGAACTTACCTTGTAGGCATCTAAGCTAGAGCAGCGAAATAAAAAATAACATCAATATATGTTGCTGTGAATGAGCTGAGTTCATCAACATCAAGCATTTAAGAAAGCGAATCCAGCATTTGAATGCATTACATTCCGCACCAATCTCATTCATCTCCAATTATAGTTTTTCTAGTTTTCAGCTTTCAAGAGAGGCTTTCAGCTCACTTTCCCTGCCGTTGGGGACCCATTGGAATTCTGTTGCGCCGCTGTGTTGATATTCACTACAGAAATGTGTGAACAAAAATCAGCTTCTCGACAGCGCGTACGAACAGCAATGGTAAATAAGAAACAGAGCAGCATCCACGTAAAAATGTGAAGACTAGCTGCAGCACTTACATAGCATGCTCATTTAAACTTTTTTAGATGTCATCCTTACCTATCCGGCGAGCTGAAAACATTATCAGGCGTCAAACGTTGGCATATCACTGCGCTAAATTGTCGTTCCAAAATAAATCATTTTGATAAAATGAAATGGCACATCATCAGTACTAGGTGTTCACAGATGAAGTTTTCTCAAATTGGTTCTGAAATCGAATTCTGTCACGTATTTGTGCGTAATTTTCCTTCATATGTAAGTTTGTCGCGTGGACATATTATTTGTGGGAAGTATACTAGAATTCACTAGATGCTAATGCGATGAAACCATAATTATGTTTCTTCTCAGCTTAATATAGGGTCAACAAGGTTCATGTCCCGTTGCGCTCCATGTGCTGCCTTTAAAGTTTTGTTTTTGTTATTTAGAGAAACGAAACATTATTAAGTACATTATCGTATCAGATTTAGCGCTAACAGTCCGGCAGAAAATGGGGCTCTGGAAACGTGCTGGATTGATGTGACTACGGCAAGCACATAATGTAACGAATTTGAGACCACAGTAAACGCATTTCTCCTGCAGTGAGTTCAGCTTCCTTGTAGGCTGCGATAAGCAGAAACAAGTAACAATTTGAATGCACATATTGAGGAATGTTTGTAGAACATGGCGAAAATTTTCTAGTATTTTATACAAAGCGAATGAAAAAAAGTGTTCAAACAAATTTATTCGACGAGGTAGTCATGACACGTGAGTTTTTGCTTCAATCCTCTTCACGTAGTCCCACATGTTGAAATGGAATCAATCTATCGACCTTTCTTGTTAGACGTGCTCGTTCGTTGAGCGAGACTTCGGGCGCAAGTTTCTGGCACTTTTGTTCAAACTGCTTAAGGCGGCAATAACTTCAAAATTCCATCAAAACATTGCAGAGGCAAACTAAAGTACAATGAATTCGCCCTCTTTACCAATTCAGCCTTGCCGCTCATTGCGATGTTACTGGAACTCCTCAACGTACTGATGTCTCACGTTTCGGTCTCTTCACCCTGAGTGTCTGAAAACATGTGAACGCCTTCGGATCAATCGGCTGCTGTAAAAAATCACCGAAACAAAAGGAATTGACGAGACTATCGTCATTGGCGAAGTTTCTTTGTTTAAACTACGACGTAAGTAAACATTTATTTTAACCGCAAACTTTCCAAGTATACCAGTTTGTCTGCTATACAGCCAACTGCAAGGCAATCGCTTCTAAGTAAATTAGCTATATAGAAAAAGCACAACCAAGGAAAAGCTAGTAATTGGAAGGTATGATTTTTCAAAATACAGGAACACCATCTTGTAGTTTTTTAAGTCCACAAAAGACCGTGTTATTGAGTTCTTGGTGTTTGGCAAGGAGGGAACTCAGAGGCGACAATAGTGCAGGTGCTGCTTTTGTGCAATGCATTCTTCCAGATGAGTCTAGGTCCAGTAACGTGGTCGATATATGAAAGCAAACAACTGGACATTTCGGTAAGAATGCTTGCCTACAACGATGTTTGTTCCAAATATGAGACAATAGCAGCCGCGAATCGAAAATTCTGAGCTGATTGTGCACAGAAAGAGAAGATTCTAGTCGAGGGATCTGAAGATAAGATTTTCTGCCAGTGGGAGAACTGGTAATAAAAAGACAAGATAGAATAAGTGACCGAACAGGCAGTTTGCTATGGTCACTCGATTTTTTTTTATTATTTGCAAGAAATGTCATGTCTGTTAGCTGAGTAGGGATGCTAATTTGTTAGCTGAGCGAACAGAGCTCCCACAAGTATCCCACAAGTTATAAGAGTGACTGAAATGCAGCGACCGGTTTTCGTTTGAAAAAGTCGCGGCTACAAATTTTAAGGCATTTTAATATATTTGCTCCTTCCTGAGTTCTGCGCCCTCGACGTAGACAAAGCAGCTGTTCGGTTTCGCAGGCAGAATAGGAGGAGCAGTTAATCTATTCTAAAATGTAGGAAATAGGAGGCAGAAAGGAAGTCACTGAATGAAAAGAAGAGAAAATGAGAGTGGATGTCTGGCCTACCGAATCTAGAGTCCTCTTCGGCTCTTCAAGCTGGTTGATAAGAAGTCCGCGATCCGACAAGGATGGCTAGAAGCGGTTCCAGCTCGTGCAGCGTCTGGCGTTCTTAACAGTACGCGCTCGAAAAGAGATTTTACCGCTCTATTTACCTTTGTATCTAGTTTGCTTTGGGGCATTAAAGATATCTATTAAGGTGGTACTTTGGGCTTGTTGGCAACACATGTCAACAAAAATAGCGCAGAGACAGGACAAGGAACAAGCAAGAACACACACGAGTGTACATAGCGCTCGTATGTGTGCTCTTGTTTCTTGTCCTGTCTCTGTGCTATTTTTGTTGGCATTAAAGATCAATGATTGTGTTCCAAAAATCATGTCTGGATGTAACCTGGAAAGATAGGCTTGGTTTCGTAGGCAACAGCCTCAAGAAAAATGCACGCAACTATAAGGAATCCCGGAAGGGAAGAGAAAACAGACGCTACGGTGTGAAATATCTTCAATTATTATTTAAAAGATTGTTCACTTTATACACTGCAACATCGTTTTTTTTTTAGTCATTAGCGCGTAACGCTACTCGCAGGAGAGCTAACGAGGCATGTACATTTGGGTGTAGTGGAAACCTGCACAGGTATAGCCTGCGGTTGACCACCTTCTTAGTAGATGAAACCTAACGTAGAGATTTTAGGCAAGCATCGAATGCATGCTCACACTTTACAGGTACGCACGCGCTTGTTGCATGGCACTCGGTAATATGAAAACAGGCTCCGTCGATGCGCGATACTGTACGTCATTACAGGCCCGCTGACACCACTTTCTGTTATCTGCCTCTATCATCAGCCCTACAGCCCGAGAAGCACTTTGATTTAGATTTGTTGATTCATTGCTAAACTTGATTCTGTAGACCCCATGAAACAGGCAAGTACGACTAAAGTACACGAACACAATGAGTTCAGTTCGGTCTGTAGGTAAAATTCCTACGAAGGGCAAACTATTTACTGTGGTTCACAAAAAAAAAACATCAATGGTTATTGAAGATCGTATGGTTTATAAATTGTTGCGTTTATCCTCCAAAACGCCTCCTCCATTTATGAGAGATGCCCATGCTGGAAGTCCCTAGAAATTCCAGCTACCTTGGGGTTTTTAACACGCACAGGGTAGCTTTACTTTTCGCCTCCATTACAAAGCAGCCGCCGCGGCTGCGATTGAGCCCACGTCTTTGACACCACCTGTCCGCCGCCCTAATCATTGAGCCACCGACTCGGATCAAGGACACGCTACAATAATAAAAAGAAAGGCTATATGCAGAGCAAGCATAGAGTTGTTTCAAAGATCACATGCAATAAAATTTTCCGCTCCTTAAAAGGACTGTTTTCATTGTAGCGCGTCAAGAGAGTTAAAAAAAAACAAAAAAAAAAACACGCCATTCCTAATCGAAGCGAGTGTTTCGAGAAACCCTCGTTAAACTGCTTGGTTTTCGAACTGAAGCTCTAAAAAGGTCGACCATTAATAAGAGCCCGAAATATGTAGAAATGGGCACAATTATATATCGGCGCGCTGTAGCTGTGGCATTTGGCACTTTTCTCCTCCTTGCAAAAACGTCGTTGAAGAGGGCGTTCTATAATCGGGTATTGCGAGGACTTAATTTACATTCGAGGAACCTTTACTGCGACTACCTGCTGCTACTACTGCGGCTACTATATTACAACTACTTTCTTTCACGTTTACTCTTACCCAATACAGCAGCTACAATTGCTTCGTAATTCTAATATTACCACTATAACTGCCACTACTACTACTACAAGTGACGCTACAACTATTACAATTGCTATAGTTTTCTATACTTTTTTCAGAACGATGCAAAAACAAATCCCATAGGAAAACTTTCCGATTTAAGACAATATTAGTAAAAAACTTTTCGAAAGCCCTGTCGAATCTACACAACAGAAATGCGAAAGACTAAGTGTTGCTGGTGCACACGGTGCATCACGTTTGCTCTTATTATCATTATAACTGAATGCGCCGTCATAATGATTGCTAATGCCATCATTGTCACTATCACCAACTGCAGCGTCATTGTCACCGTTATCATCCTCACGATAGAAAAGGAGAAGTATGATGTGCATACCACCATCCCGGGCTTCATCCATCAAATTTTGAACCGATTCGACGTGATAACCTATTCAGACATGTTTGTGCGGGAGGGGGGGGGGGGGGGGCTTGGCTCAGTGCACCTGTATGCGAGGCAGTTAGTCGCCCGTTTCTTCTTCTTTTGTGATTGTTCATAACCAATTATTACAGAATTCCTGCAAGTTAATTTCATGACTTTGCTTCCGACTTAGAGGTTGTACTGACTGCTAACATTTACAAAGATTTATGGAAGAAGTCGATCAATTCCTATAGGAAAGTTGCACCCCCTTCAGTACTACAGAACCAACATTCGCTCGCTCCAGAAAAGAAAACAGGAATTAATTATAAACTCGGTCAAATGCTTTTGCGAGGCCGACCTGAAGTGAAGCAACCTGATCATGAGAGCAGGAGCACGATTTGGGGATTGTGCGTGCAATGTGTACATTACTTTGAATGGCACGGCCCCTCAAGCCGCAGGTCTGGTGAGGGCTAATGAGAACCGACATTGCAAACTGTAGACGATTTGATAAAATTTTGGCAAAAATCTTGCAATCTACACTTGTCAGTGTGATTGGTCTATAGCCTTCCATTGAGCGTAATTCTTCATCAGTCCCGCGCCTGGGACTGCGAATATCGCTTCTTAATTATCCTTCTCTAGCGTGAGGATAACAGTAGTGATGCTGATAGGTCAGCGGCGAGCATGTACTCAGCACGAGCAGTGATTCGGACCTCTCCTTTCATGGGAGAGGCCTGGCGACATTAGAATCAGCCTGCCATGACATTTGAATTCGCATTACCCCTATTCCACGGGCACGAACTGCCAACTCGGGTCGCACTTCATATGAGAGGGTGATATCGCAATCAGCCTGCCAAAACACTTTGCATTCTCGTTATCGCTACGGCAGGCAGGCGCGTCCATACGGCTTGGCTGAAACGTGACTTTATATGTGGACTGGTAGCTACGCTCTCACGTCCTACCCTTAAAGGATGAGCTTAAGTGCCCCCAACAATGTAGCACCTTCCACTGATAGGGTGTGGCAGGGGAATAATGTAGCAGGCAAAAGAAACTTCCACCGTTGCTTTCGCAATACAGCTAGGGTTAACCAGAACTAAACAAAAACAATTTTTTTTTTGTCAGTATGATTGATAAGTGACGCATCAGAGCAAAGATTGCGTGCGCAGATTCGACGCACAGATCCCGCGCAAATCTTGTGCATAACTCTCGCGTACGGTATTTCGTTCCATGAACCTAGTTGTTGTTGTGGCTGTAGGAAGAAAGAAAAAAAAATGCACGGGCCTGCTACTGGCTCTGTAGCTGAGCCACATCCGTTACCTCGTGTGGACAGACGAGAAAATAGACAAGAAAGAAAAAAAAGAAGAGGGAGAGAAAGACGCGCGCCGCAACAACAGCCGTCGTCCGCCACCACCGAAACGGTGGCGGGCGCAATGACGGCCTACAACAGATAAAAATCAGTAGCTGGCTAGCCCCCGCCGCACGCGGCGGCGACCCACCGTCCCAGCCCCGCAGAGCCAGGAACTGCCACCCTTCACCTCCGTGAGTCTAGAAAGGAATAAAATCGAATACTGCGTAAAATGCTGGGAAAGAAACGTAAGAAGAAGTAATTGCAGGACCTGTTCTTTTGTGGACGTGCTGTTTTGCTGCTACAGTGCATGCAAGCGCGTCTTTTTGGTTGGGAAAATAATAAATATTTCACAATGAAAAAAAAAAAGGCGCAGTATCTGTCACACTTGTTTCTGTGGATTTATTTGTATAAGAAAGTGAAAAGAGAGAAAGAGGAGCCGTAGTGGAGGGCTGCGGAGTAATTTCGACCCCCTGGGGATCTTTAACGTTCCTGTGGATGGTTGGTTGGTTTGGTTGGTTTGTGGGGTTTAACGTCCCAAAGCAACTCAGGCTATGAGAGACGCCGTAGTGGAGGACTCCGGAAATTTCGACCACCTGGGGTTCTTTAACGTGCACTGACATCGCACAGCACACGGGCACCTTGCTTTTCGCCTCCATCGAAAAGCTGCCGCCGAGGCCGGGATTCGATCCCGCGTCCTTGGGAACAGTAGTCAAGCGCCGTAACCATACCTAGGCCACGTCGTAACGGAAGAAAGGAAGTGGAAGTGAAAGCGGAAAAAGAGAAAGGAGTGCCGTAGTAGAAGGCTTCGAAGTAATTTCGACCACCTGGGGATCTTTAACGTGCGCTTACATCGCTCAGCATACGGGCGCCTCTTCGTGTCGCTGCCGTTGAAGAGGCATCCGTGGGCTGCGCGATGTCTACGCACATTAAAGATCCCCAAGTGATCGAAATTATTACGAAGAACTCACTACCCGTCGCGGTGGCTTGGCGGCTTTGGCGTTCGGTTGCTATTCCTGAGGCTGCGGGATCGAATTCTGATCGCAGCACTCGCATATTGCTTGAGACGAAATTTAAGAACTCCTCAATGCTGTTCGATATCATCGCGTGTTAGGCACCCTGAGAAAGGCTAAATAACCTTTGCTACGGCGTCTGTTTAGCCTATGAGCCTCCGAAAATTAAAAAGTAACAATTCATGTATCTGTAAGACCAAGCTACTAAAGAATTTTCTGTACGTCTTGCGGAAAGGGGAATCGCTAGAAATATTATTGAAAAGATCAGCTTTACCTTTTTGCGAAAGACAAGCACATATTTTTCATCCCACTACTCCATTCTAACGCTAAAGCGCTAATACGCACATCACCAACGACCACTATTCATCCGATCATTATTGATTGCATCCGCGGTTGCTTTCTGATTAAATAATCATCACGAGAGTGCATTTGAACCACCCGTTTTTGACACGGGTACTTCGGTTCAATAGCGGAGCATCTTAACTGATCCACTGCCGTGGACGCTTCCGCTTGTTATGACCATGTTTAATTAGTGAAAAATATCCTGCATTTGAAGCAGCGGCTCTCAGATGGCAAAACAGCCCGGCTTCCATTCAAACACGCCGTTGCACCGGAACTGATCGTGGAACCCGCGCTTAAGCCTAGGATGGCGCAGGGGTTACGGCGCTCGACTATAGTTCCCAAGGACGCGGGATCGAATCCCGGCCTCGGCGGCCGCTTTCCGATGGAGGCGAAAAGCAAGGGGCCCGTGTGCTGTGCGATGTCAGTGCACGTTAAATAACCCCAGGTGGTCGAAATTACCGGAGTCCTCCACCACAGCGTCTCTCATAGCCTGAGTCCTGAAAGCACTCGCCAAATGCCTTTCACCTCGATTTTATTCTGCTAATTAATTCGCCTTCATCGCCCTCATTTGTGGCCGCTACCTTTCCTTTCCCTTAGCACTTGCAGCTTTTCTCCACCTATCATAAGCTGATGTTCCCTTCCGAAGCGTTTGAACATTACTTTAGTTATGCACATATTAATTTTTAAACTCACTGTTCTGCTTTGGCTTTCTGGGGTAATTGACAATCTGTTCTTTTTTTAATTCGCACCCTGGGTTACATAGCAAGACACTGTCATCAGTGAATCGCAATAAGGGTTTTTCACTAACTCTTATCACTAACTGATCCCAGTCGAGAGCTCTGAATAATTTCTGCAAGCAAGCTTTGAATAACGCTAAGACATTGTGTCCTCCTTACACGTTTCCTGGTTGGAATTTACTAAATTTTTTTATGAGTGGCCATGGCCACTGTGCAGTCACTCATAGCTCTATTCGGAGCAAATGCTTCAAGTCGCCAGAAATGATCACACAGCGGAGAATAGAGCTGTGAAAAGAATAGACACAGAAGCCTACCTTTTCAGCGTGTATACACGAATTGTTCAATAACAAAGCAGTATTGAACAATTTGATTCTGGCATGAACACTAGGTTTAAATAACAATTTTAATATCCTCTTTGCTTTTAGAAAGTGTTGGCCGAATTCTTCCGCGCGGAGTCAGTTAAGCACCTGACCTGTGGCGTATACAATGGTCGGAGTGATCCTTTCGATGGGTGCAGCGTTCGTTGACTTCGAACCAACTCCCTTCTCGCAGCACGCATTCATTGGCGCCTATTACGCAGCGCAAATCGCCTCCCGCCGGGGTGCGGTGTGCGCCATTTGACCTCGCTGGTAAAGCAAAACAGCCGATAACGATCTCATGCCGTGCCAGCCGCACAAGGCTGTATCAGCCTCGAATAAATGCCCGCTCGTGACCTTCGGTGCGCTCGGCACCGCATTAAACGGCACTTTGCTATCAACGGATGATGAAAAGAAGTCGAATAGCTTATGCACGTCGACAACTCAACCAATAGCAACATGAGCGTGAAAACTTTCCCACTGCATAGTGACTTGCTTGACCTCGCGCACTCACGTTATCGTGGTTGAGTCGTTGCCGAAGTGCGTGGCTGCAATACGGGACGAGGTAGGGCTTCTTTGTTGCTAGGGTTCACTCACTGCTTGTGCTCTGCTGTTCACAGAAGCCATGCGTGCAACATTTTGTTAGCAACTCTTCCTCACATCTGGAGATGATTTCCGCGACGTTTTTGTTTCTTGGCCCTCATTTATGGCCACTGCCACTCTTTCAAGCCAGCCTTATTTATGACTGTAGCCTGTTCATTGTTTGTACGTGTCCATCCTCTACAACAAGGCCAACGAAAGTAGTAAGCTATAGGCGTACTCTTTATTGCTCGCTACCTACAGTTAATTTTAACGTTGCACTTTGATGCACATATTCGATATGATATAGTGACTTGCTTCACAGCATCTCAAGTATCGGTATGACAGAGCTTGCAGTGGGTGGTGTAGGTAGTGGTTAATAATAATAATAATAATAATAATAATAATAATAATAATAATAATAACCAAATTACTTGCTGGGAGCGCTAATTGCTATGTATTATCTTAAACCCGAGCTACGACAGGAGGTAAGAAAATGGACAGGGAGTGGATCGAAGAGAAGTACGGAAGGGAGCAGCGATGGTGTAAGATATGCGAAGTACAAAATGTAAACAAGTTGGCGCTTTTACCCCGTGCGAACGCCCACCGCAATTACGTAACGTAAGAAATAGACCCCATATGCATAGCCGTGCGCACGTAGCATCCAGTCGCAAACTGATCGCTAATGGCGTATGTGGCATACCGCACAAGTTAAATACGGTTTTGTTAGCGTTATGCTTTGTTTACTTGCTTTTTTTGTGTGTGACAGATATCAGGAATTGGCAACATTGAATCCTCACGCCTTGGATACAGCGAGGAACCTGACTGGGTAAACAGACCAAAAACTATGTAGAAATTATTGAACAAAACAAACCATGCCATGCATTTCCTCCGCTGAATATTTGCGTTCTCTCCTGCGCAAAGCACGCGCACGCACGCACGCACGCACATGCGCGCGCATACACATAAGCTCTTCCCCCACACACATTCCTGCCCCACCCGCCTATGTACGTATGAACACACATAAGAACTCCCAAAGCCAGTGGCAAAGCCCGCTGCTGCTGCTGCTGCTGCCTTTTCCCTTTGCCTTTTGCATTGTAACCAAGCGCCCTGACGCCGGCAGTCTTCTAGGCGTAGCTCAGACAAGTGCAAGAGTTCCCTCCACACTTGCACGCACACACTACTGCTGAGCTTCACGCTCCTGGTGACGGCGAGGGAGATAGAGGTGCAAGGACCGGTTAATCCTCCAATCGCCTACGCGCCATTCGTCCTCGGGAAGTCGTTCCTCGCGTGACTAATTGAAAATCGGAGGCTCGAGTGCCGCCAGGTGCAAGCTTCTGTCAGAGTCAATGACTGGCTCGCTCACCTGCTCACAAAACACGAGGCTGAACGAAAGCGGCAAGGAAGGGAACCTTCGCTCAGTGTAGGCTGTAACTACCTTTTCTCCACATATTATTTTATATGAAGCAATGAAGGAACAGGAGCGATGTGACTGACATCACATTTCTTTTTTATTTCCCAGTGTTCATTTTGTATTTCTAAACACAGCACGAAAGAGCGAAGTGATAAAGATAAACAAAATGTTACAGAAGTAGTGTTCTTTTTATGGTGCATGTTATCTTGCACATTCGCACTAAATTTGATGGCGACCAAAGACGCACTTTATATATTGTATTTATCTTGCGGTATTTCCAGGCAGTCAAAATTTATGGTGGTACGAGCACACATGCATGTACTTATTCAATATTGGTACCATGGAAAATGAAAACAATATTCAGGTAGCGGTGTTAAACTGGAAACTGTGGGGAACAGCTTCTTATTCCGCTTTCGAGACGCTTTAATTATTACACTGCTTTATGCTACCTTTGTCTATCATAGGATTATAGGACCTGGATTACCTAATATTTAAAAGCACTAGACTAAAATAGATTATTTTAGCCTGTAATCTTCTTTTTTTCTAAACGTAAAAAATAATGTAATGTAGTGCTTGTTTCGTTGCACATTGTCTCATGAGGTCGATGAAATAAAGACTAAAAATTATTTATTGAATTTAGCAATATTGGAATCTATATAGAGACTTCTGAAGCTTGCTGGAAATACAAATCCGTGTGTGTTACTAAGGAAACCAGAAACCACAGTCGTTACTACCTTTCTGCGACTGCATGGTACTAATTGTTTACTACCCTAAACGCAGTGCAGGTAGTAGCTGCAGTTATTACTAAGCAAGGTAGTTGATGCAGCAGCTGTTACTAGTTACTAGAGCTGAACTAGCAGCGGTTACTAGAACTAAAAAGGTGAACAGAAATTTGTAAAATAATGTTGACAAGACCCGCACCAAGATGGCAGAGCGGACTTTTTAAAATAAAAACTGTCAGTAACATGACCATATGGTCATGCTGCTGACAGTGTATATACACTCTTGTATTTTTCATTTTTGTCATTTCAAGATCAAAAATGATTGAAATGTCGTCTTTGAACTTACGGGTGTCACCAGCTATAAAACAGGATGGCATCATGTAGGGGATATAAGCTCGCTGAAAGTTGCTGTTATGTGTGTGCGCAGAGCGATGATGTGCTTCCCGTAGTGCTTCTTATCCGACTGATATATATTACCTGATCCGCGGTGTGAATGTGCTAATTACTTGCTCTGTCAAAACATCTGCAATGTTGCGGACCGATATCCGAAGGTATTCAAGCAACGTTTAGGCAACATTTTGCGTTACAGGTCAGAAGCTAGTTCTTATTATTAGGCACCCCTGGATAGGTTAGTTACAGGAGTTAGCTCTTAGACCTAGTAATAGTTACTACCTTCATGTTTATTAACTGCAGTTACTGAGAACCTAACAACGTATGTGACAAGCACTTACTAGGTTTGCCTTAGTAACTAGCACGACCTTTTTTTTTAAGGCAGCCTAGACGACCATACGCCGACGGCGAGCTTTATTCGTGACATGACAAAGGGGACTAAAGGTCAAGTTTGTCAGCACATTTGGTTTGGTTTGGTTTTGGGGGTCTAACGTCCTAAAGCGACTCAGGCTATGAGAGACGCCGCAGTGGAGGACTCCGGAAATTTCGACCACCTGAGGTTCTTTAACTTGCACTGGCATCGCACAGCACACGGGCGCCTAGCTTTTCGCCGCCATCGAAAAGCGGCCGCCGAGGCCGGGATTCGATCCCGCGTCCTTGGGCACAGTAGTCGAGCGCCCTAACCACTGCGCCACCCCGGCAGGGCCAGCACATATCAAAAACTGCTTTTAAAAAGCTTTTCTGTATTGGCATTGCTGGCGATACAGAAGTCGCCCCACTTACTCATATATCGGTATTGATAATGTCTTGCATTAAGTTTCAAACTAAACAGTGTAGAACATGCTTTCGATAAAATAAATTATCTTTACAGAACAATATTATAATTAATTATGCCCCATTACTTCACAAATCAAATTTATTAAATTATGATTTCGCGCTTCGCAGCAGACCTCGAGCAGATTAGGTTTGTGTGGCTAAGAAAAAAAAAGTGCTCTTGGTATTCAACACATGAGATAAAACATATTCAGTGGCGTTTGCGCCAACTGCTGATGTTTACATGGGCACGGCGGGCAAATACGGCGTCATAACAGACAAGAACATCCAAACTTGGGCTGTGCGGCCAACACCTTAAAAGCTCAGCCCTGCTGGCGTTGAGTGTCGTAAAACAGTAACTTTTGAGCTCACCCGCCCGAAGTGTCTCCGCTTGTATGAGTTTTGCGGTTCTATTTATTTTTTACGGTTTAAAATATTTTTTTTTTATGCTTGTGCCGTGATATCATCCTTTTTTTTTTTTCTGACTACAGTGAAAACTTGTTTGTTTGCTCACGAAAAAGAAAAAGAGAAGCAAGAGCGAGCTTGGAGTGAGGATTTTATTAGACCCGCGTGTGTCTCGCGTTGCAAACAGCCCCTCGCTGTGAAAACGGCACGAAGCGAAGCCCCGCATGGACAGCGCTTTTAATCGCGCAGCGTCTCTAGGGGGGAGAGGAACAGAGAACGTAAGACGCGGGGAAGGAAGGCCTTGCGCATACCGGTTCTGTAGCCGAAACGTCCGTGGTGGCATGCGCCCCTTCCCTTCCCATTCCCCCTTGTTGCCTCTCTCTACTCGCTGCTGCTGACAGTGCCGGAGAAAGAGAGAGCAGTCAAACAACCCACCAGTATGTGGGCCAGCCAACGAGAAGCGGCCCTCCCCGTCTGGCCTTCATATTCCTAGTTGCTCGGCGTGCACGGCTTGCTTACGGTTGGCGAAGAAAATAGGACACTGCTTTCTTCTTCGAGGAGCTCCGAAAGAACGCCACAACGTCGCCTACGCTTGTGTGCAAGATCAAGGGGCCATGAATATCGGTATGGTGAGGTATGTGATCCGTTCGATGAGGGTTAAGTGGCGATATTGTCGTCAAAGATGACTTCGGAGTGCTTCAGTGTGCCAAGTCACCAACGTGTTCTCGACCTAGGCTGTGCAGTGTGTGTGTGCCTGTCCCCAGAGGACGACGATGGAGCGCTCCGCGATTGCGGCGAGTATCTTGGTGACTGCGTGTCTGCTTCTGCTCCACCCTGCGCTCGCTGACGTGCACGAGGGTCTCTACATAGGCAAAATCAACACGTACGCACATCAGGTGTCCGGTCACGTGTACGCCATTGACGAGTATACGATTCTCATAAAGAACTTCTTCTACGACGGCTTGGGCCAGGACGCATTCTTTTGGGCTGGATCCAGCGTCCGTCCGAGCAATGTCGGCTTCATCGTTCCCGACGAGGAAGGCAAGACGAACAAGCTGCAGCCTTACACTGACAAGGACATCTATCTGCAGCTGCCGAACCGACGAAAGATTACGAGTATTCGTTGGTTGGCCATTTGGAACCTGAGGGAGCACGCCAACTACGGCGACATCTTTTTCCCGGAGGGCTTCGAGCCGCCTGCGCCACGGAGGATCTCGGAGCTGTCAAGACGCGGCGCCGGCGTACGCTCGGGCACCGTTGTGATCGTGGATTCCAAGACTATTCAAATCCCGGACTTTTATTTCAACGGAAACGTCTCCGACACCTACTTCTGGGTCGGCCTTGGTCCTCAACCTAACAGCGCTGGACAGAAAATTCCTAACGAGAAGGGATACCTGGAATCCCTCGGTCGCTACGAGGAGAAGACCATCGAGCTGACACTGCCCGGAAAGATGACCATCTTTGACATTGACTGGCTTAGTGTGTGGAACAAGGAGACCAACGAAAACTACGGATCGGTGATCATTCCACACGGCCAAGACATCCCGCCATCGAAACTGGGATCGATGAAGCACGAATCGAGGCTGCCTAACTGCGAACAGCTACATGCCACGTTGCAACTTCGCTGGGAGATCCAGGGCCGGAGCATCTCGTTGGAGCTCATCGGACAGATCGACGAGGACGAATACATCGCATTTGGAATCAGTGGCGCTCCGAATGCTTCGAAGATGGTAGGCGCCGACGTGGCCGTGTGCTACCTCGACGGTCACTACGCGAACGCCGTGGACTACAACATCTCTGATCGATTCCCCTGCTCAAACGTACTGGGCCGATATCGGGGTGTGTGTCCCGATTTGAAGGTCGAAGGAAAGGAAAGCTACCAGATACTGACATTTACCAGAAAGGATGGCCTAACCAGTTTCATATTCCGCAGGACCCTGTTAAACCCTGACGACGACGGTGACCAAATGTACAATGCTGATGGTGACACCTATCTGGTATGGGCTATAGGCAAGTATAATGAGTTCAAGGAGCCTTCTTTCCACCACACATTTCCAAAGGGTACCCTGAAGATTAGCTTTGGCAGGAAGGAAGCTGAGGATAACTGCTTCGAGTTCACAACGGGCCAGACGCGAGGGCGGCCGGCACCTTGGCCCCCCTTTCGCATCCGCGACAAGGCAGTGGACACTTTCATCGCCAGGATCGGTCCTGCCGCCGGTTGGAAGGGCTACATGGGAATCACTGGCCACAGCGGTCCCGGAGAGAGCTGGTACATGAACGGCGTGCTCGTTCCCGAGATTCACGTGCAGCGAGGGCGCACTTACACATTCCGCGTCGAAGGGGGCAACAATCCGCACAACGCCCGCTACTACCACCCGCTGTACATCACCGACAGCCGCGCAGGAGGCTACGCGAGGCTCACCGAGCAGGAGAGGCAGGGCGTCAAGGTCTACGCGGGCGTTCAGTTCGACCGTCGAGGACGCCCACAGCCGAGCGCCGCCGGCCGACTGTGCGCGTGGGTGTACAACACGTCGGAGCCTCGGCAGGCGGACGAGTTCGCTACATTCCCAAAGTTCCGCAACACTCTGCGCCTGCAATGCGACGACGGCCAGCCAGCGGTGCTGTCCTGGTCGCCCAACGAGAGCACTCCGGACGTCGTCTACTACCAGAGCTATACGACACCGTACGTCGGCTGGAAGATTGTGGTCGTGGATGAAATAGTCACTGGCAGCGGGGCTGTTTCTCATGTCCCCGTTTCATCGGCTGGTGTTGTGTTTGCTGTGCTGCTGTCAAGTGCGCCGCTTTTATTGAGAATGCATCAAGCGTAGATGAGCAAGAATCTTGTCGGACGTTTGCGATTGGTGATTTCTTATCACTAATTAGCCATGCTGGAAAGTCTTTCCCTTTGTGCCGTGCTTCCGCAATGGACGCCTCCAGAGTGTGTATGTGCTAAGCGTATTTATTTTGTGATTAAAGTCGCTAGCAGTGGTTTATTAAACTTTTGTATGTGTGTGTGACCATTTGCTGCCCGCCGCAGTGACGACTACATCGCGTGCCACAACCACTACATTCAAGAAGTCTGGCCAAATTATTCTTATAAATAGTTGCACTGATGGTTGAATGTGAAACCTTAGTATCTCATGTGCTTTCCCGGTTGTAGATTAAGCATACCACAGCGCTGCTTAAAGATCACAGGCCTCGACTTACGAAGGTGCATTCCTCCTGTAACACAAGAACTTTCTGTCGTGTTGGTGAATCGATCTTATTTGTTTTAACAATTCTGCATTGCGGACACATACCGTTTTGCATGTTTTTAGGGAACAGTCGATATAAAGTTGGTTATAACAAACATGTTACCTATCAGGACTAGAAGGACAATATTGTTTGAAATATTATCGCTCCTATGTCAACGACGACCACTGCAGAGCACTCTACGCTGCTTGTCGGTTATATCTTTTAGAGATGTATTTAGAGAACTCCCGGCACGGCTTTAATATGAGCATAGCCTAGAGAACTGCGCTGCGATCCCTCGGTAGAGAGCTACAAGAAGAAAAAAAAAGAAAAAAAAAAAA
>JAJIZL010041475.1:0-12784 GCA_023969395.1 Amblyomma maculatum
GTACCGATGGCTGATAATGACCGCTCGAAAACTGCCTTTATAACACCGGATGGATTATACGAGTTCAACGTTATGCCCTTTGGCCTCTGCAATGCCCCGGCTACTTTCGAGCGCCTGATGGACACTGTTCTTCGTGGACTCAAGTGGCAGACCTGTCTTTGTTATCTGGACGACATCGTAGTTTTTTCTGCCGACTTTTCTTCTCACCTTCTCCGCCTAAAGGATGTCCTCACGTGTCTCGCCGGCGCTGGGCTTCAGTTGAATTTGAAGAAGTGCCACTTTGCCGCCCGAAAACTCACAATTTTAGGCCACGTAGTTTCTAAGGACGGCATTCTTCCCGACCCCACCAAACTTCGCGCAGTTGCAGAGTTCCCGAAGCCAACCTCCCTGAAGCAGCTTCGGAGCTTTATCGGCCTCTGCTCCTACTTTCGACGTTTCATCTTGAACTTCGCCTCTATCATCGCTCCTCGGACCCAGCTCCTTGCCGGCAGCTCCGACCTTTCCGCCTGGACTCCAGCCTGCGATAAAGCCTTCGACACTTTACGCCGCCTTTTGGTTTCGCCGCCCATTCTACGCCACTTTGATCCGGCTGCGCCTACGGAGATCCACACTGATGCCAGCGGTATTGGGCTTGGTGCCGTCCTTACCCAACGTAAGCCTGGTTACAGCGAGTATGTTGTGGCATACGCCAGCCGAACATTGACAAAGGCAGAATCTAATTATTCAGTCACAGAAAGGGAATGTTTGGCCATTATTTGGGCTATCGGAAAATTTCGTCCTTATGTGTATGGTCGACCGTTTTACGTTGTGACCGATCACCACGCTTTGTGCTGGCTTGCCTCTCTGAAAGACCCATCCGGTCGCCTTGCTCGCTGGGCTCTTCGTCTCCAGGAGTTTGACATTCATGTCATTTATCGATCAGGCCTAAAGCATACGGACGCGGATGCTCTTTCCCGCTCGCCATTGCCTAGAGATAATTCGTCTGACCACGTCTGTGCCTACGATTTGTCGACTCTTACAACTATCGACATGGCTACCGAGCAGCGGAATGACCCTTGGATCAATGCACTTTTGGATTTTCTCTCAAGTCCTACTCCCGGTCATTCATCCAAAGCGCTCGTCCGCCAAGCCCACCACTTCTCCATTCGTGATGGTCTTCTCTATCGCCGCAATTATTTGCTTGATGGACGGAAGTGGCTTCTAGTCATCCCGCGTCATCTCCGTGCCGACATTTGTGCTGCGTACCATGGTGACCCACAATGTGCTCACGGTGGCGTATTGAAAACCTACACGCGCCTACGTCTGCGATTTTACTGGCGTGGAATGTACCGCTTCGTAAGACATTTCGTGCGCGCTTGCGAATCTTGTCAACGCCGAAAAACTCCTCAGAAGTCCTCTGTTTCGTTGCAGCCGTTACCCTGCCCTGCTCGTCCGTTTGACCGCGTTGGCATAGATCTCTATGGCCCTCTTCCGACTACTCCTGCTGGAAACCGATGGATTATTGTGGCAGTAGACCATCTGACTCGCTACACTGAAACATCACCGTTACCCTCTGCCTCTGCAAGAGACGTTGCTTTGTTCATTCTCCACAACTTGATTCTTCGCCACGGGACTCCGAAGGAACTGCTCAGTGACCGCGGACGCGTTTTCTTGTGCGACGCTCTCGAGGCCCTACTGAAAGAATGTCGCATCATTCATCGCACCGCTACTTCTTACCACCCTCAGACGAATGGCCTGACAGAACGCTTCAACCGTACTCTGAGTGACATGCTGGCCATGTACGTCAACGACGCTCATTCCAACTGGGACCACGTTCTTCCCTTCGTAACCTACGCGTACAACACTGCGATACAGACCACCACCGGATTTTCTCCCTTTTTTCTTCTTTACGGGCGCGAGCCAACCTGCACAATGGACGCGCTTTTTCCCTACCGCCCTGATGTTTCTGAATCGACGCCACTCTCGGACGCCGCCCAGTACGCAGAAGAATGCCGTCAGCTCGCTCGTTCGCTTACAAAGGAAAATCAGTGGCAACAAAAACACCATCGTGACACTGCTGAGGCGCCTTCATATGCGCCCAACTCCCTGGTGTGGCTCTGGGTTCCTGCCACAACCGCCGGCCTGTCAAAGAAGCTTCTTGCTCGGTATCACGGTCCATACCGAGTCCTTCAAAAAACATCTCCTGTGAACTACGTAGTTGAGCCGGTTACGCCATCTGCGGACTTGCGTCGCCGTGGACGCGAAATAGTTCATGTGGACCGAATCAAGCCTTACTACGATCCGTCTGTCCTTTCGGCACCATGAGTCGCCAGGATGGCTCCTTCTCTGCCCGGGGGGAAACTGTAGTGTGGTAATCTTCATCGATATAACCACTGACATGCGTCGCGTGCTGCCGCTCTCAAGGACGAAGAAGTTGTTCGCTGCCTTGCTCTTTCGCCACGCCTGACGCTTCGCTGCGAGTCTCCCCTGAGCGGCTGGAATCACCTGTGTTCACCGAATAAACACACCCCTACAATTGGTGCAGGTGCTGCTGGGTACGTTCCCATCCACCCTGGAACTTAGAAGCCGCACGTTGACCACTGCTTCCACCATGCCAGACGAGACCACCTCGACATCGGCGCCCCTACCAACCACGGTACTGTGTTCTGGCGTTCTACGGCAGCGTGATCCATGCCTCTTCAGTGGCACGGCTGACCAAGACGTCGACGACTGGTTGTCGGCGTATGAACGTGTCAGCAGTTATAACAGATGGAACGACACTATTAAGCTAGGTAACGTAATCTTTTACCTGACCGACGTGGCGAACCTCTGGTTTCGCAACCATGAGGCAGACCTGCCATCTTGGTCTGCATTTAAGAAGAATTTTTCGGAAGTGTTTGGCCGTCCTGCAGTTCGCAAACTCCGAGCAGAACAACGCTTGCGTGAGCGCACACAGCATGCCGAAGAGTCATTCACAAGTTACATAGAGGACATCGTTGACCTGTGCAAACGTGTCGACCCAGTAATGTCCGAAGCGGCTAAGATCGGACACATCTTGAAAGGTATCTCCGAGGACGCGTGTCAGATGCTCTGGCTGAAAAATCCTGCCTCCGTCAGTGAAGTGATTAAACTTTGCCAGAGCTACGACGAGCTTCGAAAGCAGCGCGCTTCTACCCGGCGGTCCGGTTTTAGAGACGACACCATTTCTACACTAGCACTGGGTGGTTCTACTTCATCTGAGGACAGCCCTTTGATTCAACAGATAAAAGCCTTCGTTCGCGAAGAGGTCGCCCGCCAGCTATCCCTGGTCCCTCAATTACAAGACACTGGTCGCCTTGTTCCTGACATGGCTCCGTCTTTGGCCCCTACCATACGGCGTGCCGTGCAAGACCATATCGCTGATGTCCTTTCGCCCAGTTCCGTGCTCTCGCCCAGCCCAGTGCTTCCGACCAGCCCCGTGCCACCGCAAGTAACGGCACCACTAACGTACGCCCAAGTTGCGGCCAGGCCGCTAATGCCAACCGCACCTGTTTCCTACCAGGCCGCCCCTTCCAACCATCCTTCACCATCGCCTGGGTCGGCGTTCCATGTCCGTATTCCAAGGGTACGCCAACGCCCTACGAACCCTTGGCGCACCGCAGACAACCGGCCAATTTGCTACTCTTGTGGGCTGCCGGGCCATGTAGCCCGTCTTTGCCGCCAACGCCTTCCACCTTCTTGCCCTGACCCCTGGAACTACACGTACGACGCCGACCAGCCCTCGCCGAGAACTCAACCCGGTTCCGAGTTCGTTCCTCGGGACAATCAAACGTATACCTCTCGCCGATCATCTTCCCCTCGTCGCCGTTCACCATCACCGCTTCCCCGACGTTCTACCGGCGCTGTTGAGGGAAACTAACAGTCGCAGTTCCCGGGGCAAGAACTGCGCTTGGTTCGAACTCTTCAAGTCCTCCGTCTTCTCCCGCAAACGTAATACAAGTGTTCGTCGACGGTGTCGCAATACTCGCTCTTGTTGACACGGGCGCTGCCGTATCCGTCATCAGTGAATCTCTTTGCCGTCGTCTTCGCAAGGTGACCACCGCACTACCCGACTTTTCGCTTCGCACCGCTTCATCCCAGCGCATTCATCCCTCAGCAGCGTGCACGGCCCGTGTTCTCATCGAAGACGTCTTATACACCATCGAGTTTATTGTACTGGCTCACTGCTCACACGACATCATCCTGGGCTACGATTTCCTTTCCGCTCATCATGCCGTTATTGACTGCGCCCGCGCGGAAGTTTCCTTTTTACCTCTTTGTGATACCGTCTTGTGTGACGTCCCTACCCGGCCTGCAAAACTCCTCGTCGCCAGTGACACAGACATTCCTCCATTTTCTGCTGCCCTCGTTCCACTCTCCTGTGAAAGCGTTATTAGTTCGACTGTCTTCTTCACACCTTCCGACGCCGCTTCACGCCATCCCTGCCTCCTGCTTCCATTTGCTGTCCTCAAGTTCGAAGATGGCCTTAGTGCAATGTACGTCTCAAATCCATCTTCGTGCCCGTCCGTCCTGCTACGCGGCGAGTGTCTCGGTCGTATTGAAGAACTTGATCCCGAGCTTGTAAATACTCTTCCTGCAACGCCTACTTCATTAGACGTTAATGTGCTCAGCTCTTGCGATACAGCGACCGCTTCGACACCACCCGATGTTCTTCAACAAGCTATTGACGCAGATCTCCCACCCGCACAACGCGATCAACTCGCTGCTCTTCTACAGAACTTCACTTCTGCCTTCGACCTTCCTCACACTGCTCTGGGTCGCACGTCTGTCGTTACGCACGCAATCGACACTGGTACAAACGCACCTTTACGACAGCGTCCTTATCGCGTGTCGGCCTCTGAGCGCCAAGTCATTGCTGACAACGTGGACGACATGCTTCGCCGGGGCGTCATACAGCCATCTAACAGTCCATGGGCTTCTCCGGTTGTTTTGGTCACCAAGAAAGATGGTTCCATCCGGTTTTGCGTCGATTACCGTAGGCTTAACAAAATCACGCGCAAAGATGTCTATCCTTTGCCGCGAATCGACGACGCCTTGGACTGTTTACAGGGAGCCGAGTATTTCTCCTCTTTGGATTTGCGCTCCGGCTACTGGCAAGTACCGATGGCTGATAATGACCGCTCGAAAACTGCCTTTATAACACCGGATGGATTATACGAGTTCAACGTTATGCCCTTTGGCCTCTGCAATGCCCCGGCTACTTTCGAGCGCCTGATGGACACTGTTCTTCGTGGACTCAAGTGGCAGACCTGTCTTTGTTATCTGGACGACATCGTAGTTTTTTCTGCCGACTTTTCTTCTCACCTTCTCCGCCTAAAGGATGTCCTCACGTGTCTCGCCGGCGCTGGGCTTCAGTTGAATTTGAAGAAGTGCCACTTTGCCGCCCGAAAACTCACAATTTTAGGCCACGTAGTTTCTAAGGACGGCATTCTTCCCGACCCCACCAAACTTCGCGCAGTTGCAGAGTTCCCGAAGCCAACCTCCCTGAAGCAGCTTCGGAGCTTTATCGGCCTCTGCTCCTACTTTCGACGTTTCATCTTGAACTTCGCCTCTATCATCGCTCCTCTGACCCAGCTCCTTGCCGGCAGCTCCGACCTTTCCGCCTGGACTCCAGCCTGCGATAAAGCCTTCGACACTCTTCGCCGCCTTTTGGTTTCGCCGCCCATTCTACGCCACTTTGATCCGGCTGCGCCTACGGAGATCCACACTGATGCCAGCGGTATTGGGCTTGGTGCCGTCCTTACCCAACGTAAGCCTGGTTACAGCGAGTATGTTGTGGCATACGCCAGCCGAACATTGACAAAGGCAGAATCTAATTATTCAGTCACAGAAAGGGAATGTTTGGCCATTATTTGGGCTATCGGAAAATTTCGTCCTTATGTGTATGGTCGACCGTTTTACGTTGTGACCGATCACCACGCTTTGTGCTGGCTTGCCTCTCTGAAAGACCCATCCGGTCGCCTTGCTCGCTGGGCTCTTCGTCTCCAGGAGTTTGACATTCATGTCATTTATCGATCAGGCCTAAAGCATACGGACGCGGATGCTCTTTCCCGCTCGCCATTGCCTAGAGATAATTCGTCTGACCACGTCTGTGCCTACGATTTGTCGACTCTTACAACTATCGACATGGCTACCGAGCAGCGGAATGACCCCTGGATCAATGCACTTTTGGATTTTCTCTCAAGTCCTACTCCCGGTCATTCATCCAAAGCGCTCGTCCGCCAAGCCCACCACTTCTCCATTCGTGACGGTCTTCTCTATCGCCGCAATTATTTGCTTGATGGACGGAAGTGGCTTCTAGTCATCCCGCGTCATCTCCGTGCCGACATTTGTGCTGCGTACCATGGTGACCCACAATGTGCTCACGGTGGCGTATTGAAAACCTACACGCGCCTACGTCTGCGATTTTACTGGCGTGGAATGTACCGCTTCGTAAGACATTTCGTGCGCGCTTGCGAATCTTGTCAACGCCGAAAAACTCCTCAGAAGTCCTCTGTTTCGTTGCAGCCGTTACCCTGCCCTGCTCGTCCGTTTGACCGCGTTGGCATAGATCTCTATGGCCCTCTTCCGACTACTCCTGCTGGAAACCGGTGGATTATTGTGGCAGTAGACCATCTGACTCGCTACACTGAAACATCACCGTTACCCTCTGCCTCTGCAAGAGACGTTGCTTTGTTCATTCTCCACAACTTGATTCTTCGCCACGGGACTCCGAAGGAACTGCTCAGTGACCGCGGACGCGTTTTCTTGTGCGACGCTCTCGAGGCCCTACTGAAAGAATGTCGCATCATTCATCGCACCGCTACTTCTTACCACCCTCAGACGAATGGCCTGACAGAACGCTTCAACCGTACTCTGAGTGACATGCTGGCCATGTACGTCAACGACGCTCATTCCAACTGGGACCACGTTCTTCCCTTCGTAACCTACGCGTACAACACTGCGATACAGACCACCACCGGATTTTCTCCCTTTTTTCTTCTTTACGGGCGCGAGCCAACCTGCACAATGGACGCGCTTTTTCCCTACCGCCCTGATGTTTCTGAATCGACGCCACTCTCGGACGCCGCCCAGTACGCAGAAGAATGCCGTCAGCTCGCTCGTTCGCTTACAAAGGAAAATCAGTGGCAACAAAAACACCATCGTGACACTGGTGAGGCGCCTTCATATGCGCCCAACTCCCTGGTGTGGCTCTGGGTTCCTGCCACAACCGCCGGCCTGTCAAAGAAGCTTCTTGCTCGGTATCACGGTCCATACCGAGTCCTTCAAAAAACATCTCCTGTGAACTACGTAGTTGAGCCGGTTACGCCATCTGCGGACTTGCGTCGCCGTGGACGCGAAATAGTTCATGTGGACCGAATCAAGCCTTACTACGATCCGTCTGTCCTTTCGGCACCATGAGTCGCCAGGATGGCTCCTTCTCTGCCCGGGGGGAAACTGTAGTGTGGTAATCTTCATCGATATAACCACTGACATGCGTCGCGTGCTGCCGCTCTCAAGGACGAAGAAGTTGTTCGCAGCCTTGCTCTTTCGCCACGCCTGACGCTTCGCTGCGAGTCTCCCCTGAGCGGCTGGAATCACCTGGGTTCACCGAATAAACACACCCCTACAATATATATATATATAATATGGCTGGACGTACGCGCTTTCAACATATACTTGCGTTACAATATGGGTCTGAATCATGTGCATTTTTTTTTTTTCATGTGATGGTTTATTCTGTTTTTTTTTGCGACCACAGCATCCGTGGCCTCAATACTCGCCTGTCTTTATTCCGCCTCTTAGAGGCGTATCACTAATTATTTCCTCGGGGTTCGGTTCTCACAGGCTCCGGCGGGCTCCTTACATTGTTCCGAAACCTTGTGACGAGCTCAGAACGCGCACCACAGCTGAACCCACCTTTCCCGCTATTTTCCCGCTTAATTGCGGACACCTGAGGCAGATGTTGCAAATTATATATAAGTAAAATAAAAAAAAACAAATATGGTTCAGAACAACACCTAAGTCAAGCAACCGCAATTGCAGGAGCAAATAGTCCCAAGTCGTGAGTACCAGAAGCCATGCATTGTGCCAGCGGAACAGATATCTGCTTCTGTGTGAGAGGAAAGAAAAATGAAGAAAATTGTGGTCACGAAAGAACTTATAACTTCCACGGGCCGCCAATCCTCTTTCCACAGGCGAGTAAGCTTCGAAGGACGTTCCCGCCACGCAAGCTGAGGGCAGACTTCGTTTTCAACATCGCAGCTTGTTTTCTTCCCCCGAGTTCCGCACGCTGTGTGTACATAGAAAAAGTTCTTTCCGGTAGCCAGGGCCCAGCGGTAGTTGGGCGGGCTCGCCGAATCTTCACTTCCCACAGGATGAGCGGCATTTAGAGTGCAGCTGCTCTCGCCTGTGAACACACGTTCGTGACGACGGTATAGTGGCGATAGCGTCGATCTGCTTGGTATAGATCAAAGATACGCGTTTCCCTACGGGAAGCGAAGCCGTATACGTGTCCTATACGGGTGAGAACCATTGAGAGACCGAGCCTGTTTCCCTTCTTTCTTGACAGTCTAGTTTTGTGCTTTCGCAGAAGCCATGGGATGCGGAGCGTAAATGTTTGTTTGTAGGTATACTGTGCGGAGATGGAAGTGAGTCACTGTTGGAAGGATTATTCTTTAGATAACTGTGGCCTTTAGTTCTGTGCATGGGGGTCGGCGCTACACTTCAGCGAGAAATATATGCGGGTAGGTATACGTTGGGTTACTTATCTACAATTATGCTGCCGCCTTCCTATCATCTTGTCCCCTTATCCGCTCATCTTATCGCAGACATTACCTTATTTTTCTACAGAGCGACGAATTAAAACAAAGCTGATTCAACTAAACACCAGTGTTCTAGTCTATCATATCTATCATATATGATAGACTATTACATATCACATATAATGATATCAGTGTTTTCCTGGTTATCTTATTCATTAACGCACTCATATCAAGTGTGCAATTGGTTTCATTTAGCTACTTATTAAAACTCGTGCAGATAATTATAGTTGCAGTTCCATAACTGAACATTATTTAGAGCATTGCATGGCTTTCATTTAGGTCGTTATTAAGAATCGTGGCTTCATGGATAACCATCTGTCCTCTGAGATCTCTCCTCCTCGAAGGCCCTAAAAAAGTCTTTCGACTAGGACCTCTCATATATTCACGAATCATGAATAACTGTTTAATTCAAAACAGATTCCTATTTGCAGCTTTTTATTTTTACCATATATAGCCTGTTTATTTGGAGGAAACAAAAGTCTCAGACCAGGGAAAAACCAGATTTCTGTTGACGTTCAGGCTTCCAGCACGGAGGCCTTAATTGCTCATATCCAGGTTGTTCACAGACAACTTCATCGGGCTGTCGCTCTACCAATTTAGTTAATCAGGATCATGAAGGCTAGTAGATAAGTTGGTAGAGTGGGAGCGAATTGAACAACTCAATGTGGAAATGTGCAGTGTTTAGAGGAATCCCCTGAGGGGAAGCACATTGGTAATAACGGGGTAACTCATCTCATTTACAACGACCCCCAGAGAAGCCGTACAAAGGAAAGCTATACACTTTTCACAGAAAGTTCATAGCAGTTAAAAAAAAAAAAATCCCCTTGATTCGGGGTTTGAACCCTGGACCTACGCCTCACTGGGGCAGTAACTCTGGCAACTTAGCTCACCGAGAAGATAGCAGATCAGATGGTATACGGTGGTAGCGAAGTGATCGACCGTCTGGAGTGGGAACGGTGTTGGTCCAATGTTTAGAAGAATACTCCAACGTGGGATATATAGCCGGGAGTAACTACTCATTAGCATGCATACAAGCGCAGTCATATACGACTATAAAAAAAAAGCTATACAGCTTTCACGGAAACTTCGTAGTTGGATGGATGGATAAATCTATTGGCCTCCAAAGGCTATTTTAGATGGGTGGATGACCTGCTAATCCGGCAATCCATTGGGCTTCAGCGCAGCTTCAGTAGTGTTCACCAGAAGTTGCTGGTCTTGTGGGTCATCACTGCTCAGAATGGCCTCCCACTGCTCTCTAGAAGGGTTGGAGTTACGAGGTACTTTTCATTAGATCTTCTGGCCACCTTATTCTGTGGCTTATTCCGAGACAGTAATCTAAATAGACGACCAGACTGACCAAGCTAACAACGAATACTTTTATGTACAGGCATGGACGGGACGAGCGTAGAACGAGCAAGTGGGACGATGACAAAACACAAATTGTCAAAAAGTCACCAAGATGTTGGATTGAGAAGCCGGTGCAGATGCTCCGGGTAGTCAGAGTTTTGAAGGGTCGGTGCAGTAGGGCCTCGGTAAGCCCAGCGGAAGGCTAGGCCACCGGATGGGGCCCATGTAGAGGCAAGAGGCCTCGAGTTGCCTTTCCACGGCCGATGCGTCAGGCTTCCCCGACGTGCCTGGGCTCAGCACGGCGCCGAACGCTCGTGCCAGTGAAGAGCTGGCGCTGTGGCACTCCCGGGCCCGACCACCGTTCCGAGTTTCGTGGACGACAGGAGAACAGGACAGGATACGGCCGGCAGGCCCCAGGTCTGGATCCCCGGGTCAGGCCTGGCAGAAGACGCACCGCTCCGAGCTCCTTGGACAGTCGATCGGCTCCGCTGCTCGCCTGTTCTCCCTGCTCGTGCCTCGCGTTCCTCGAGCCAACCTTCACGTTTTCCTCTTCTTCTTACTCCTTTCTTCGTTTCTTTCTTCGTCTTTGATCAAATTATCACATGTTCTTCACAGGAGTTTCGGGATGGGGTGGTGTGGTGGTTGTTGTAGTGGTTATTTTATTATATATAGAAAAGGAAGGAAAACATGTTGGCAGCCCCGGTATCTGCTATGTGCTATCTGATATCTGAAGAACCTGTACTGGTGCGGCGGAAATAAAGGGATAGAGAGGAAGGGGTAGAGGAAATCAAAGAGGTGAGCGATATATGGAGAAAGGACAGATTAGGTAAAAATAAAAAGAAATTTATATACTATGGCACAATATACAGTAGTTTGCTTGAGGCCCAACCGCAAATTTCCTTGGTCACTGAGCACTCGGCACTTTGGTCACTGAGCACATCGGGCAGGCCTCCGCAATTGCTCGGCGTCCATGTAAGTGTTCACGACGCACGCACGTACACACTGTGCAAAACACTGACGGCCGACGTGGGGAGATCGGTCATTATCATCCGGGCGTGGTGAGAATGAAATGGCAAACTCGAAGAGAGTACAGTGGGGCCGGGAACAGGGCGAATATTTCTTCAGCTGAAATGTCTGTTAAATAACATAGCTTTCCTTTAGAGGCGTATGGCTTCGCTTTCGATGTATGCTATTGAGTAGTTACTCCGCTATTACAATTATATTAATTATCGGGGGATTCCACTAAACCTTGGGTCATCATGCACCCTACGGTACCATTATTACTTGCAAGAGATAAATGTGTGCGCGCCACACATCTGCCAGATTTTGTCAGTGCAGTCTTGTGACCGGCACACTTCTTTACACAGATATATACCTTTCGTTCCGTCAGCAACTAATTTAGCTCGCATACGTTGCACTCTTTCTTGGCAACCTGGCGCTGTAATTCTGCCCACGGTAATAATTGTCATAAAGTGGAAGAAATAGTACAGGACTAAGCGCGAGACCGCTTCCGTTATCGACGCCCGTAATGCGAGTCGAGAATGCCGCTACCGGAAAACGTGTCAACACTCGAAGATGTCGTCACCTCGGTGACATTTACTCGCGCCCCAATCTTATCCGGCTCTCTCACGAGGCGCTAGAGGTGAGCATACCGTCGGGTCCTCGAGCTGTGGGCGCGCCCGGAGACAGGAAAATAGTGACAGTCGTCCTCCGGCGCTCTCGTGTGGTCGGCATGAAAAGTGGATATTTATCTTTTATTTACCGTAGGCACATCCAAACTTCTCAGAGGCAACTCGGAGGTATGACAGGTGTTCATGAAAGCGGCCAAAACACCCGTGGGCTTCTGTTGATAATGAACACGAGTGTTTTTGTTTACGAGAGTTAGTGCGCACACAGCGTTCCAAATAATTAATTGTTGGAAATTGGAGGTTTGCGATAGGAACTAAAAAAGACACTGAGCTGATGTGTATCCCAGTTAATCAGGAAAAACAAAATGTGTTGGGTGACTTATCATCGGAAATCGATGCCCCATACGGCAATAAAAACTTCCTTGAAACTGTACTCCAAAGCACAAATATCAGACACACTTTCCTCGCGAGCTTCTTAAGAAGAATTACATTCACGTAATAGCAGTGTCATGCCTCTAAACTTACTGAGTATATCACCGCTCTCTGGTGCCTGCAACAAGTATACTCAAGCTAGGTGCACGTTTTATTCA
Source organism: Amblyomma maculatum (assembly GCA_023969395.1). Lineage (NCBI taxonomy): Eukaryota > Metazoa > Arthropoda > Arachnida > Ixodida > Ixodidae > Amblyomma > Amblyomma maculatum. The sequence goes on from JAJIZL010041475.1 coordinate 12,388, forward strand.
AATAAACACGCAAAACATCGAACACACAATAGAAGCTCTTCCAGTTGGTGTAAATATAGCATTAAAGGCAGGAATCGCGTAAAAAACACTGTGTCTTCCTACGGCTTTCATCGAGTAGTCATTGCCTGCAGCAAGAACGCTTCGAACACGGCGGGTTCAAGCAGTGATATGTGTCCGAAGTCCGAACAAGTGCTACTAACGTATTTCCACATAACTAGTTGATTACCTTCAATGAGAACAGAATCATGATCTCTCTTTTAGCCGTTTTAGCATTCATTTCCAAGTGAACGGGCTTATTTTCTGTACTCAACTGGCCCCTGTGGAAGTCCTATTATTAAAATGACCAGCTGACATTCACTTTTCTCGGGTCGCAAGTGTTCAAGTATAAATCGGACAC
>JAJIZL010041476.1:0-22893 GCA_023969395.1 Amblyomma maculatum
CCCCCCCGTCTAAACCCTGATTAAAAAGAAACATGCTAGCATGCATAGTAAAAATAGTAATGAAATACCACAGGTTGTAAGTATACTTACCTGCACATTGAAGGAGAAATACCCCTTCCGATTCCGGAAAACCTCGGCGTGCTCGCCTCCCGGGCTTATGACCTGAGGAGCTCAGGGCGGGGGTTAGGCCTAAGCAAAGGTGGGGAAAGTTTGGCATCCAAAACCTTGCTTCGGCACATCCATCATTGAAGCTCTGCAGGTGAATAGGGTGATCAAACTTGACCACCTCTCTAATCATGCCTGCAGTTTCGTGACTCGCGTTGCGGGAGTACACAATCACTGGCAGCCATCATTCCGCAGCGAGGCCGGTCGTATGTTTCTGGGATAAGTCAAGTCCTATCCTCCCAACAGCCACTGCTGCGTTATGGCCCAGGATGTGCACAAGGCTCTCATGGACTCCATCGGAGTACTCATCAGCATAGAAGGGGGGACAACTAACCAAATCAACTCCAGATTCAGTCTTCTTGCAGGATAGTATCCCATCTGCCGTACCGTTCAAATGCGACCAGATTGCTGAAGTTTGCGATGCATCCGTCTTATGAATAAAATAGATATAAAGCAATCGCATGCACAGTATGTAATGCAAGTGTTGAACGTCGACATACCGTCCATACCGCCATCTCTCTAGCATTGTCCTGAAGCATCTTCTCTGGACCCACCTCAACAAAAAACCTCGCTGTATACCGAAACATGGGATCCTTTGTGCTGGTCGATAACAGCGCGATTCTAGTAGCTATCTCGACATCGAGATGTGCTGTCTTTTCCATACCAAGAACTATGCGTGACACTATGAGCATGATTCGTATCCATCGTAAACATCAATCTTTGTTTATGCTCACTGTTGAAAAAAGAAGTCAAAAGCACTCTAAGTGACCTGTGATCATAGGTCGGCACACTCACTCATGAGTGCACTCATATCGCCTCACTCACACTCATGCCGTGAGTGTGAGTGGACACATATGAGAGTGGTCGTGAGTGTGAGTGGGAGTGAGTAGCCATGAGTGTGAGTGCGAGTGAGTGGCCACAAATTGGAGCGGCGATGAGTGTGAGTGGGAGTGAGTGGAGGCGAGTGTGAGTGCAAGTGAGTGGCCACAAACTGGAGCGGCGATGAGTGTGAGTGGGAGTGGATGTGGGCAGTAGCGGACGTGAGTGTGAGTGCGAGTGAGTGGTTGCGAGTGGGAGTGGACGTGAGTGCGAGTGAGTGGTTGCGAGTAGGAGTGGACGTGAGTGCGAGTGAGTGGTTGTGATCGAGAGTAGATGTGAGTGCGAGTGAGTGGTTGTGAGCGAGAGTATATGTGAGTGCGAGTGAGTGGCTGTGAGTGAGAGTAGATGTTAGTGAGAGTGAGTGGGCATCAGTGGATAAGTGTCAGAATAGAAATAACACAAGAAAGGTTATGCAATATCAATATGATCGGGTCTGAATGCTTCTCTTCCAGACATCCAGATACAAAACAATAATCAACCCGGATTCCTTTATTTTTCCTCGGCAGGAAATAATTTCCTTCACATTTTCAGGCATTTTTATCAAATTACCACGCAGATAGTAAATTCTCAGCACTGTACAACCACAAGGATCAACAGATTTGTATTACCGAACAGCCAAACTGATCAGGATGAAAGGAAAGCCTCAGTCCATTAACCAACAGTTCAATGAGAAAACTTGTCTATGTCAACCCAAGTACGTCCACCATTAGCTGATGCTATGTGTGCTCCTCACTTCAGGAGCAGGGACCAGCGTTAAAATGGAGAACACTTAGACTTGAAAGAAATATCCGAATGCACAGGCTGTGACTGCTGATTCAGAAAGCAGGGTTACTGGCCGGGATAACCTGAAAAGTCTTTTAGAAACAATACAAGCAAAGCAATCATGAAGGTGAAAGTAAATGGCTACAAGAAAAGCAAAAAAAAAATAGCATAGACAAAGCTGAAAAGTAAGACAAATCCATTTGAGCTAGCACTGTCGACATTCCAGACGTGGTCAGGGAATACGTAATAGTTTTAATGGGTAGTGGTCTCTGCGTTTCAAGCATTCGTCTGCTGAGGATGAATTATAGCCATTTAGAGAAGCTAGATATTTTCGAAGTGCAACGACAGCGCGCGCTATGAAGAGCCACCTAGTGCGCAGTCAAATTAGCATTCTTTTTACTGCAAAAGTTTTAATCGAAAAAGAGCATGTTCAGAAATCCACATTTTGCCTGTTTTCTTTAAACATAAGTGAGTTTCGTCTTTTGGGGCGTCAAATAAATACCACGATGTACAAAAAATGCAAATGTGACTATGATCCCGTGTCAAGTTTTGACCTTCAAACTCCCCATAACTTAAGGAGGCCGTTAACGAAACCGAGGAAAGCAGGCTACCGGTCATATTGATGGCCTGAGCGTTTCGTTAGGATCCCGGTGGGGCAAAAGCTTGCAACCAGAATAGATTACTGCTGTCCAAATTGTGCGTATGTTGTACTGTCATGATTCTATAGCAAAATTAGATGCCTGTGCTGATATCCAAACCAATAGTGTGACCTCTTTATTCACTGTGCAACCTTATGCCACTGAACGCTTTCTAGGTTAAGTTAACGCTGCTACTCAGGAGTGCTCAGCCACTTGAAAATTTTAAATCTTGCAGGCCGGATTAATTGTTAAGCAGGAACATGCGAAAGTTACTAAAGAGTATAATTATCGCTAAGTAGTCAGTGAAATGGCCCCAAAAATAAAATCGACTTCCTGGCTTGGTCAAGGTGACTACTTACAAGCCTGCATTTGTTAACGCATTGTCAACCATGCATCACAGCGCCATAGAAGTGAGCCTAAATTAACTTTGTAACTTTGTGCCTATAAAACTGTAAAACTGTATAAAACTGTAGAAGTAACTTTGTGCCTATAAAATCAAACAAAATGTGATGAACCTGCTTACCTAAAGCTGGCGTCAAATAGTTCCACTTGAAGTCTTGCATATCACTTGTCTCCTCAACGCCGGCATCCGAAGAATTTGATTCTGATGCGCCATGCTGCCGATGAAGTCGTAATCAACTTTCAGGCCAGCCGTCAGCACAACTTCGATGTCCTGGGCCTGAAATTGCCTTTCCAACTGGACTGTGAGTGCCTGTGGCAGGATCTTCCTTGAATATGGCTGAATTGAGTTTCCCCTTCATGTGGCGATGTGAGGAACACTTGATGATGAAATCGGGGTTTCTTGAAGGATTGATGGTTCGCACTCGCAAACATTCACATTACTCAGCAGCAGGAAAAAAAGCTTAACTATTTATTTACACATAAATAAAACAAGCAGAAACAAGCAAGGAGAAAACTATTTACAAGACTGTCCCGTTGATCAGACAAAATCGGCCCTGGTTTCAACCAGAGCGCTTACTTTTAAGCCCTCTGTCCCCACCCTTGGCGGGGACGGCAATCAAAAAGACAAAACTTCTCACCAATCGACGATTAGGGAAAGGAAAATAAAGTTTCCGTCAGCTAATCAAAGACTGGGGAAAGGATGTTATTCAAAAACTTGGGAAAGGAGAGGTCCCAAGCACACATACGAACAGCATTGACGTCACTGCATTCCGAACCTCTGCTTTCCCCTACGTTTTCTTTTCCGCACACGTGCATACCCTAGGGACCAACGTATGCCGCAGGAGCAATCGCTGAAGGCTCTTGGTGAAACAAAATAAAAAGAAGAAAGTTGTCGCTGAGGGGTGAAATGCTTGCACCTGCAGCCCAAATGACCATTGGTGCCTCATCGCACACTGGTCAGCCACTGTACACCTGCTTCCGCACAATAGCCCTAAAAAAAAAATATCCACTGGCCACAGAAATGGCATTCAACACTGTGAACGCTGCCTGAAGTTGCGCGCTGGAAAGACATCTCTGGTAGGAATGCAAGACGAGAGGGGAACGAGTGCTCTTCAGCACAAGCGAGCCTTCGTCATGCGTCTGTGGTCCCACCAATTCGGTAATCCCCGTGGCCGGGGACAGGTGCACACTGATTGCTACCTCGCGCCAACCACTCTGTGCGGGAGACCAAATACCGCATCCGAAAGTTCAGCGAACTTCGCGGCTATAAAAAAATCCACCAAGCAGTTATGTGCGGAAGAAGGAATCCAACTTAGAGGGCAGAAAGGCATAATGCCTCTCTGTTAACTTGCCGTTTTCTGTTTCCAGCCGTCGAAATTTGTCGAACAGAATATATATTTTTTGGCCATACTGACGTTCATACAACCGAAAGACGTAATTATCAGAGTGAAAATATGTCAAAAACAGAACATTGTTTCTCCCAACACTAGATAACACCTGACGGAAAAACAAATGGGTTCTATGATCACCGGTTGTGAGGTAGTCCGTTGCCGGTTGCTTCGCTATAGTTCCTCACGCCTTGATACTTAAATTATCATGTATCTGCTGCATATGTTGCTGGACCAGATAGTATTTCCCAGTTATTAAGAAGCCGAGAAATTGTTAAATGAAATCGAACCTCACCGAATGCAAGAGATCAAGCAAAAAACTAGCCTTTAGTTCTGACGTTCATCACGTTCAACATTCTGATAATGACTGTACAGAGATCGAGAGTTATAATATTTTGTGCTCGTCACCGTCTATTTAGATTTTATCGACACATGGACAAACCAGCCTAACGAATGCATGAATGTGCAGTAAGACGTATCGATCACCTGTTGTTTCATATGCGCCATTGGGAGTCGTATATTTTAAATCTTTTTCTTAGCCGCAAAGAATACGTCGGGGAGACAGGCCAGTTATGTCAGCAAAAGACTGCAGAAGCATATTCACGAGAGAAAAAATATTTGGTGACTTGACCATCCACTGTCCTGAAAGTATACACTGCAGCTGCCACCCTCTGACATTTACAAACACATGTATAACGGCAAATAGAAAACCAGCTTATTCGCGAAATACTTGATGCAGCCATAACCTGTAATCAATAAGCAATCTGAATTGTAGCACGCCATTGTATCCCTTTGGAAAGAAGAAATTTTGTCCATCTCTGGATCAATATATATTCCACCTGACTTAAGCCCAATGCTGTACATGCCACCACCAACGATCCCTTTTAAATTTTCAATTTCTTTTGTTCGCTCATCCTATCAGTGTTGTGCCTTGTCAATTATTGTCTCAGATATAAATAACAGCTTTTTAATTTTACGTTTAGTGCACCATCACTTTTGCAATGCAATCATCATAGCCACTTTGGTTGTTTACATTTGTTTACTCGGCGTTGGCTGAGTTTTCTTATTAAATTGGTGTGTTGTCTTTCCCTCTTTTGTTTGTTTTCTTGAGGGTTTAGCCTTCACGACGTCATTTCATGAGTGACTGTTATGGAAAATTTCTACTGGTACCTTTCACCGTGTCACAGAAATGTGCGTGTGCACATCACTTCCTTTTGTAATAATGTAAAGTATGCATTGAATGCTTCAGAAATAAAATGAATAGTTCAGATACCATAGTGAATATATTTGCTTAGTTAAGAAATCATTCGTCTCTGAGCGCAGCATGCTTTGTTCAAAAGAGTTAAACCAACTCATGTTCTTTCAGGAGTCCAGACTTCCTAGGGGTCTGTTTTGGTCTCAATATTTTTTTTTCTTATCTATATAAATGATGTGGTAATCTTTGAGCACAAATTTAGTTATATTGCACGACTCTGTCATTTATCATGCAGTGCAAAATGATCACTATACAGGTTAACAGTGTACTCAGCAACCTATGTTTCTTTAAGTGGGGCATACAGATTAATGGTAAATGTCAACATGTGCTAATCACCCGTGCACGTCTGCCGACGTCTTGGAAAGGTTTAGCACCATAAATATCTTGGGATCGAGTTTTCAGTAAACATGACACGGAGTAGATACATTCAACATCTAATGCATATCTTCCAATCCTTAGCCTCATTCGACATCACTTGCATAAAGTCACCCCCCCCCTAGAAAAAAGCAAAAGAACAGCTTTTCATTACAAATCTGAATGCCATACGCTATTCGCTTGTATCCCAGAGAAAAACTTCAATACATCCAAACTCGTGTTACCAGGTTTATTTCTGAGCATAATACTCCCGCAGCAATGTTTCAATGATAAAGCAAACCTTGGCTGGAAAGGGCCAGCTGCGCCGCCAACTAGCCGCGAAATTAGGGAAATTTCCAAATTTATTCTTTTTGTGAAAAACATAAAAAAAACAAGAATTTGCACATTTTACCACCATACTTAATTTATAAGCAATATGCGATCACGGGTTGAAAGTTCTCGGAAAGGGCTGCCAAGTCGGCAGCACGTGGTTGATATGATCGCATTTTGCTTGTGAATACAGCTGATGGTAGTGATATATCTGGTAAATATTTTGCCTTCCCTGTAATAGTAATAAAGTAGTAGTAAGTGGTTTTATTCACATAAACAAAAACGGACGTAAAAAGATGTTCGCCAGCACTGGTATCTGCTATCTAATCACCAGAAGCAGCTGTACTGGAGCGGCGGAAATAAAGGGATAGTAAGGAAGAGGGATAAGAAAAGAGTTGAGCGACAGGAAGAAGGGACAAGGAGTTTTGCCTTTCCTCCCTTACATAATCCCCGTTTTGGTCTGATTATGGTATGGCACATATAACTTTAATGAAATGCCGGCAAACGATGGTTCTATCTTTGTTAATTAACACATCAATAAAAGCCAACGTCAGTCTATGCCCCTTAAAAGCAGGGCGTTATAAACGCAGAAGACAACAATTAGGCATGGCGAGAATTTAAAAAAACATGACATCTGACTAATGCACTGCAAAAACCGGGGCACACCGGAAAGCCTGAGCTCAGCCTGTTCCACATCTGTTGAGACCTTTCGGCTGTCGGGTGTGAGCCGAGATCGACAGCCATTTTTATAGGACCTTTCAAGCAGTTGTACGTGAATCCGTGGTCTGTGCTGTACTGGTTGCAAGAATAATCAATTACTTGTATACTTTGTCCCTATCATGCTATACGATTCAATTTATTGCTGCTCTAGACTGCTATCCATAGTATTTCCTTTAACTGACAAAATAAATGGTCTCTTCTACGAGAAATAAAAAGGCTGCAGGCCAAATGTCAGGGCATTGATTACGATGTTGCAGTGCTTGAAAGGCAATCTGGAAATGATGTACAAAGCTCCTCGTGTCCTTTCTTGCTGTCGCTCCCCTCTGCACATCCCCTCGCTATCCTCTCCCTATCCCTTTGCTTTCCCAGCGGTCGCAGCTCGCTTGCTCCAGATTTTAGGCAGGAGTTGCCACGGCAGGCAGCACTCTTTTCCTTCCTGTCGTTTGATTGAGCACTACCATCACCAGTCATCAAATCTAGATTTGCGACTGTTAGTGAAAGCCGCGTTCAAAGTAAACGCTGTTAGGGGCGCCTTTATAATGTATCCAAAGGAAAGAATAAAACAAAAAAGGCCAACTTTGAACGATTAGAGAACCTTATATGAGCGCCATATCTCTGAGAATTCCAGCTCTGGCTTTCTCAAATAAAATGTCTGAATGAAACCGGAAATTTGAGCACTGGCAGTTTTATAATTACGATTATTGTATGTCCTTTTAATTTTTTTCTGCATTGTTTTATGTGTTCCTATAAAAAGGAGGCAATCTTCAAGGCATAACTTTCTTTTATTTCAGTTTAGAATGTTGCATACCTTTTTTGGTTGGCACTTTGCAGTGCCCTCACGCCCTTGCCATGCGAATGCTCAGCAACACGAGCGATCTTCAGCCCTAAAAAAGCGTCAGGAATATGAAGTAACTTTTTGAACCGTATTTCTTTCTTTCCGCCGGCTGCAGCTCGGGTGCTTAAGATGTACCAATGGACATTTTTCAAGTAGCACTACTGCGTACGCGCAATGCCCTCTCGGCCGCCATTTTCGCCTGGATTTGAACGAGGACATCTTCGGCGGAAATCCGCCTGGTTGGGTTCTTGAAACTAAAGTTTCAGAAACACTATCACCAACCAAAAATATTTATTAGAACCCGACGTTTTAGGACCAACTCGGTCCCTTCCTCAGGGGGCGACTGAAATGCAAGGCCAGCAGTAGCAAGCAGCAGCCTTTGCTTCCCCTTTCCCACCACTTCGCAGAGTCCAATTGTGTACGCGGAGGGTGGCGTCCCCGAATTCCTATTTACAGCTGCTGCTGTCATTCGGATGAACCAAGACTCGACGTGTGGTCTTTTGAAAAGATTGGCTTCCACGGCAAGGACACTTTCCTCCTCAAAGACGATTTTGTGGTCGACGCGTTCGCAGTGCTCGGCGAGGGGGTTGCTTTCATGCCACGAGAAAATGATGGGAGGTGTGTTCTGCACATGGTTTTCTGCGAAATGACGTCCTTTGCTTCATCGACGCAACAAACTGTTGCACAATAATTGTTTACAGTGCTAGCATCTTCTAGGCCTTCGGAATGTATGCATTGCATTGTCCCTGTCTCCCCTAGCTCGCCTCGAGCATCCCGTTGTCAAGGGTAAAAAGGGTAGAGCGGAAGAAGGATTGGAGGGAGGAGTGAGTCACGGTGGGTCCACAGATGACTCGCATCTCTGCCCAGGTTAGGCGAAACAGCCCTGCACACTACTGCTTGGAAAATAAGCCTACCTCACCATTGTGAAATAATGTCTGCACAATTTTACAGCAAGGCAGGAAAATTAGCTTTTGTCCCCGTGCAGTGTGTGTGTGAAACCGGGGGGGGGGGGGGGGGGGCGGACAAACAATCAATAAAGGGATGAATAAGCCCGAAGCTAATGTTAACCATATGATCAGTGAGCAGCAGTAGGGCCGCCTCCTTCGCTTCCAAGGGAGCTAGCGGGCTAGCGCTCCCGGTAACCTGCTTGCAGTCGCCTTTGTGAGCTGGGTGTGATACAACTTGAGGGCAGTATGTTTCACAGCTCACTTTCTCGAAGGCGATCTTATGGCCAGGGCACTCGCCGTGCTCGGCGACGGGTCGCGTTCGGTGTTCTTTGACTGTTATTTATGTGTTGCTGAATTATCAAATATAGAACTTTAAGGCGATACATATGAGAAATGCTGTGCGAAAAACGAGCTTTTAGCAAGTTGGATGGAGGAATGAGCAAGAACGAAAGAAGCCAGGACGATAAGTATAAATATGGAGGGAAAAAGGAAGTACATGAAGCAGCGAGAGCGTGCGTCGGGGAACCGAAAAGTTGAGCGAGATGAAACTTTCATCCGCTCCAGGAGTGCGGTATTGTCAAAAAATGTTCATTAACTGGAAAAAAAAGGCTATACTATGCAGAGCTCTAGAACCCAATCTTCTAGAGAACCACAGCCATACTCGATCTTTGTACTTCTTGGCAGCGCTACCAAAGCTGCGATGAATATGTTCAAACCCTGCAGGATAAAATCGCCATGCGGATAACTGAGATACCGTACTGTAAATTAAGTGCGCTTGCGCCAAACGAAGATATTGATGTTGCAGTGTGATTTTTGATCAGTGCTTTTGCATGCCATGCTTATGCAGTGAGTACGATTCGACCGACACGCAAGGACAGCATGCAGGGTTGCTTGATGTTTGCATAGAAAATCCCGGATTTCTCACGATAATGTTAACAATACGGAATGCGTTGATATTACAATCAGTGCGCTTTCAGATTCAACGAAAGATTCAATTTAACTAGAACAAATAGTTTCACCTCTGCCGCGGCAACTCCTCTCATGTGACCGCACATCAGAAGACGTCCCGGTGTTCGTCAGTGTTCGGACGCAGAGCGAGCACAGTGACGCTGCTCAAACCGTTTGAGGCTAGACATACACTATGTTCTGTTGCAGGCTGAGGATGACCGCAATGTCAGCGGGTGAAACCGCTCTACATAAAACGGACATTTAGCATGTGCCATTCTTGTTTGTGTTTATCGTTTCCAAAATCGCAGCTCACTTTGATGCCGGACCCATCGCTTAGGACAGATCTCGTAGCTCTAATTTTAGTTTATTTTTTATTCGGAGTGATAATTTTGCTGCAGAAATGGGACCTAAGAGGTGTTTTTTTTTTGTAAAAACGGCTACTGTTTTAACAACAAGATGGCGCCAGTAAACTGAATTAACGGCTGAGCCAAAAGCGCAGAACTAATAGCGTAATGTCCTGCATAATGCTTTTTTAGCAAACGTAAACCTATCTGCTCTATTCTAATACTTTCCTGCATCAGTCAGCGCACTCCCTCATGAGTGCACTCATATCGCTTCACTCACACTCACGCAGTGGTCGTGAGTGTGAGTGAGTGGCCGGGAATGGGAGCAGTCATGACTGTGAGTGTGAGTGAGTGGCCATGAATAGGAGGGGCCATGAGTGTGAGTGGCCGTGAACAGAACCGGGCATGAGCGTGAGTGTGAGTGGCCGCGAATGGGAGCAGCCATGAGTGTGAGTGCGAGTGAGTGGATGCAAGTGTGGACGGGCATGAGTGTGAGTGTGAGTGAGTGGCCGTGAATGGGATCGGGCATGAATGTGAATGAGTGGATGTGTATGAGAGTCGCCGTGAGTGCGAGTGTGAGTGAGTGGCCATGAATGAGAGAGGCCGTGAGTGTGAGCGTGAGTGAGTGGATGGGTACCAGAGTGACCGTGAGTTTGAGTGTGAGTGAGTGGCCGCGAGCAGGAGTGGCCATGAGTGTGAGTGGGAGTGAGTGGCGGTGAATAGCAGCGGGCATGATGTGAGTGAGTGGGGTTGAGAGTCACTGGTCGTGAGTGTGAGTGAGCCCCTCCTCATGGTGCCGACCTATGCCTCGTAACTCGAATATAGGTGCTTAAAATATAATTAGCCAATAGAAAAAGAAAGTTCAGAAAATGTTGGTTTGCACGTTGGGTAAATTCCACCTCCCCAAAGTCACTGTCATCATGAAACATGATGCTCATCAATGCTACCTTGCTCCTTTCTGCATCTTGCGGGGCCTGGCACAAGGAATCATCATTATGCTGTTCATCGCAGAACTTCTGCGCATCGCTGCTTTGCACCTGCTCAGCATCACACGCCTCGTTCCGTACTTCTACCGCTTCTGACTGAGCTGTTACGTTACCAGCGGTGTTTTCGGGCTCTGCTCTCTCGGGTGTCTCCTGCCTACCACTTTTGCACTCAATCCCCTTGTATTGTTCTTCCACTGCTAGCACAAAAACCTCGGTTTTGCCTGGCATGCGCCAAGCAGTTGCTTCCATGTAACACCCGATCATAAACAATCGGTGCACTTAAGCTTGTTAGTAAGAGCTCACATTATTTGTGTCCCTTCCACTACCTCCTGTATTGATGATTTTTCACGAACTAAAGCTAGAGGCAGCAGTGTTAGCTTAGCACTAACTTTCTCACCGAACGCTGACACCAGCTCTATGCTGCCGTACGGTGTTATTAGCTCCTCCCGCACACGCCTTTCGCGTATCAGTGATATCGGCGCCAGTGTCGACAATGGCGTATATTACCCTGCCGTTGCAATCTAGTTTTACATCCCTCAGGGTAGTTCGTAGAGAGCAGGACTCATCTATGGCTACTCTTGCGGTTAACCTTTCTTCAATCGCGGGCCCTACCGATTTTATTACAGTGTCCTCGCAACAAAGTGGACAGTGTGCAGCGTAATGTGTTAAGTCACCGCACCGAAAACATGTGTGCCGTCCGGCTAATTTTTGAGCTGCCTTGGTTAATTTGCCCTGTCATGGCTCTTCATCTCGAGGTCTAGTGCTCCCTTGTGCATTGATCGGTTTGTTCAGTCACCTTTAGCCGCGCCCTTTGGTTCAACTGGTCTAAGACCGCTACCCTTCCTTCGTGCGCTACCCTCTCCTGCAGCCTCTTTGAAGGTCTGGAAAACGCGAGCCAGCTCGCTAGCCTTAAACCATTTTTCGCCTTCTCGAAGCTTTACATACTTATTGGCTTCTTCATTTAAGCCAGCCTTTAGTTGGTCAGCAACAAGAAGCTCCATAATTCTCTCAAAAGCTGTCACGCCACGTGAGTCTATGTAAAAGTTAGCGTAGCTGCGCAAATGCGTCGTGAACGCCTTCCTAGTCTCGCCTGTGCGTTTGGTAGCTGACTGGAATTGTCTTTAATATTCGGCTGCAGACAGCCTTAGCACTTACAGCCTTAGCTCTTACCAGACAAATTATAGAATGTCGATGAACTTTATTACGTATCCTGTCCACGAAAATATTGCAGGCAGTTTCCACAAGTTCATGACCTGGGGATGCCAGTGCGAGGATTAGGCATAGGCAAAGGCAGGGGAATGTTTGTAGCCAAAACCTCGCTTCGGCCCATCCAGAATTGAAGCTTTGTAGGTAGATGAGGTGATCGAATTTGACCAGCTCTCTTGCGTTGCGGGAGCACACGATCACCGATAGCTCTTTCTGCAGCGAGGGCCAGCTGCCTTCTGAAGACTATCTTCTGCTGCTTTTCGAAGCCGGCTGAGAAGTCCAGCCCTATCTGCCCAGTGGCCACTGCTGTGCTATGGCCCAGGGCACGCACGACGCTCTCGTGGAAGGCCATGCGCTCCCACATTTCGGCACGGCTCCATCCCCAGTAGTGACACACGTGTACAAGTCTTCTATTTCTCTCCATATGAGAGTGCCAAGGAGCTGGTAGGTGAGGACACTACTGTGCCATATCTAGCTCGGATATGCGCACACGGAAGCCTGAGTACACAAATAACCGGCAAAACATTTCGGTGGACAAGGAAGCCTTGTGTCAACTAGGCCCGTGCATACTATGGTGGCTATACCATACCTATACGGCATGGATTGAGACTGCCTATCTGGCCTAGCAGCAGGGGTTCTGACTACGTCCGTGCTGCTTTAACTTTCAAAAGGCGCTGAGTTGTGCGCTAGGATGTAGTACGTTTTATTATCAAAACAAATATTATTGACAAGCATGTAATGTCTTTAGCATAACTTTTGTAGCACTTTTTTTATATTGGTTACAGCGCCACTGCCATCATGATCCCTTTTTCTTATCCCTTCTCACTATGGTAACAATGAAACTGGTGCCGGTAGCTGCGAAACTGCTGATACGGTGGAAACGCTATGCGGAAACGCGACCAACAACTGATAAGGGAGAACTCTCGTTCGCTTTGGTTAAAAAAAAAAGAAATTAGCTTTCAACGGAACGAGCGCTGTCCGAACAAAAGACCACGACGCAACTGCCGTGCCCGCATAGAGCGGCTATTTCCATGGTCAGCTTGGCGCCAGTTAAAATGAAAAGAGGCAAATGAATGGCGCGAAGCTTACACCTCCCTCGCAAGATTCATTAATCACTAAAAGATTCATTGCATTACACAGATAAAAAGGAGGGGCGCCAATGCCGCTTTCCATAACACATTCAAACACAAATATATACAAGGTAAACAAAAGAAATGACAAACGTGTGCACGTCAATAAGGCGGCACGCTAAGGGTGTCCAAACCCATACAAGGGTTCAAGTTCTCTCACCGCATTTCGCACATAGTAAGCATGTGCACGGCTGGCAGGTTGATGTCCCGACTCGTGCACTGGTCTTGGTTCACACGGCACAGTGGCGATTACATGCACTTCGACATCACCCTGTTTATGCCCCTAGTGAACGCTCAGGACCTCGAATCAGTCATCACTCCCAACAATCATTTGGAAGACGCGACAGTGCATCTGCATTTGTGTGAATTTTACCCTTGCGATGCTGGATTGACACATTATAGCACTGCAGCGCCAAAGCCCAGCGGGTAAGTTTCGCACCCCGGGGTACGCGCCTCGTAAGGTACAGCAGGTTGTGGCCGGACACAACAGTTACCCGGGCACCGAATACCCACGTCACAAACTTCTTTAATGCCCAAATGACCCCGAATCCTTCTTTCGATTGCGGTCCACTGCATCTGCGTCGGTGTAGAACGATGGCTTGCGAAAGCGATCGGCTGTTTTGAACCGTTATTGGCAATCTGCGACAAGCAAGCACCTGCAGCCACAGCTGAGGCGTCCGTGTAGAGTATGTATGGCCTCTGTGGGTCAGGGGTACTCAGCGAAACGGCCGCGCGGAGAGCTCGCTTGAGCACCTCGAAGGCTTTATCGGCTTCTGGTGACCACGGCAATCGGGTCGGTGCGCTTCTTCCCGTTAACTGCGTTAGCGGGCGAGCTATCTCAGCGAACTTAGGAATGTAGCTACGATAGTAGCCACCGAGACATAGCGCGCCCCACAACTCTTTCTTCGTCTTAGGGACCTGGAGCTTCTAGACCGCTTCAAACTTCTGGGGGTCTGGGCCATGCTTGCCCGAGCCCACAGTATGTCCCAAATAGTGGATTGAAGCCAGAGCTAACTGACACTTCCCTATGTTAGTGCAAAATCCTGCGTTCTCCAAAGTAGTTAAATCCTCACGCAGATGTTCCACATGTCGCTCTAGCGTTTGACTGAAAATGGCTATATCGTCTAAAAAAGCGCATGCATTCTCTTCATGCGGAGCCAACACGTTGCTCATATCCCTCTGAAAAGTGGCAGCTGCATTTTTCAAGCCGAACGGCATGACTCCATGCCAACAGACCGCAATGCGACACGAAGGCTGTTAAGAGTTGTGAACTCGTCTAGTGGCACTTGCCAATAGCCCAGTTTTAGGTCGATGTGTAATGAACTTTGTGGCTCCTACGCGTATAATGAGCCCCTGTGGGTATCCCATTGGGAAGGCATCAGTCTCAGTTTCTGCATTGAGTGCCCTGTAATCAGTGCAGAGATGGATTGGCCCATCTATCTTAGGCGCGCTTACGATTGGATGCACGTACAGACTCGCACAAGCATATATCAGATTTAATCTAGCAGCTCCTTAATCTGCTTGGCGACTTCACCTTTCAGTCTCAGTGATTCTGGACGGGCGGCTGCGTTTCAGCTTGGCGCCTTCCACAAGTTTAATGTGATGCGCGCCGACATGTGCAATGCCTGGTTACGCTACGAATAGCGCTTTGTGCTGGTCGAATACACAGTGCGTATTCTAGTAGCCGTCTCTACATCGAGATGTGCTGTGTTTTCTATACAGAGGACTACGCGTGACACTTCGCATTCGTTTGCACGTGGAGTATATTCCACCTCCCCGAAGTCACTGTCATCATGAAACATGATGCTCATCGATGCTACCTTGCTCTATTCTGCATCTTGCGAGGCCTGGCGCAAGGAATCGTCATTCGGCTGTTCATCGCAGAACTTGTGCACGTCGCTGCTTTGCACCAGCTCAGCTTCACATGCCTCGTTCCGTACTTCTTCTACCGCTTCTGACTGAGCTGTTATGTTACCAGCCGTGTTTTTGTGCTCTGCTCTCTCGGATGTCTCCAGCCTACCACTTTCGCACTCCATCCCCTTGTATTCTTCTTCCGCTGCTAGCACCTACCTTGGTTTTGGCCTGGCATGCGTCAAGCAGTTGCTTCCACGTATCACCGGATAATAAACAATCGGTGGACTTAAGCTTGTTAGTAAGAGTGCCCTTTATTTGTCTCCCTTCCACTACTTCCTATATTGGTGATTTTTCACCAACTAAAGCTAGAGGCAGCAGTGCTAGCTTAGCACTAACTTTCTCACCGAACCCTGACACCAGCTCTATGCTGCCGTGCGGTGTTATTAGCTCCTCCTACACACTGCTTTTGCGTATCACAGTGATATCGGTGCTGGTGTCGACAATGGCGTATATTACCCTGCCGCTGCAATCTAGTTTTACATCCCTCAGGGTAGTACGTAGAGATCAGGACTCATCTATGGCTACTCTTGCGGTTAACAGGGAAATGTGTGGCGCTGATTTAAACGGAACTCGGCGAATGTTCCAACGTGACCAAACCTCCTAAATATTTCGTCCAGATGGGATACTATCCTGCAAGAAGAGTGCATCTGGGGTTCATTTGGTTGCCCCCCTTCTACGCTGACGAGTACTACGACGGAGTCCATGATAGCCTCGTGCACGTCCTGGGCCATAACGCAGCAGTGGCCATTGGGAGGATAGAACTTGACGTTTCCCAGAAACATACGACCGGCTTTCCAACAACGTAAAGCCTGGGAGCCAACTTTATTTTGATAACTATTTTACGCCTACGAAACTGATGGAACACCTTTCAAACAAAGGCATCCTTGCAGTAGGGACTGCGCGCGTAAACAGGAAAGATCTCCCAGAGGAAATCAAAAAGTACAATAAGCTGAAGAAGGGCGAGTACATATGGAGGTTGAAAGGCGCAGTTACAGCTTATCAGTGGCGTGACAAAGAATGTCCATGTGCTGTCGAATTTTTACGACCCGGAAGACACTGAGGAGGTATCACGCAAACTGTCCAATGGCTCATCCATCGGTGTCACATGCCCAAAGGCAATAGCTGACTACAACTGCTGGATGAATGCGGTCGACAAGTTTGATCAAAAGAGAAATTCATACCGCACCGACAGACGCTCGAAGACATCCTGGTACAGAATTTTCTATTTTCTTTTTGATGCACCCTGAGAAACTTGCTACCGTTGCTGCCTTTCCCATCCCCGCCCACAAACAAGCAGTCCAACGGTTTTTGGGGCTGTGCTCCTATTAATGTCGCTTTATCAAAAACTTTGCACAGATGGCCAGCCCTCTGACTCTCCTGACTCGAGATGACGCATCATTTTCCTGGGGCGCCGAGCAGCAGATGGCTTTCGACGAGTTACGACGCCGGCTCCAGTCACCCCCGATCCTGGCACATTTCGACGATGATGCCAACACAGAATTACACACGGATGCGAGCAACGTCGGCCTTGGTGCCGTTCTAGTTCAGCACCAAGACAGGGTCGAGAAAGTAATTGCCTACGCCAGCCGTGCACTTTCCCGTGCTGAGTGTAACTATTCCCCCACTGAAAAAGAATGTTTGGCGGTATATGGGCCGCTGCCAAGTTCCGCCCGTACCTTTATGGCCGACCGTTTCGCGTCATCACTGACCATCACTCGTTGTGTTGGCTGAAAAACTTAAAGGATCCTTGTGGCCGCTTAGCACGTTGGGCATTGCGCCTACAGGAGTTCGATTTCGATGTTATTTATAAGTCTGGCAGGAAGCACACCGATGCTGATAGCCTGTCCCGCGCGCCCATCGGCCCTCCTTCGTCAGATGCCACCGACGATGATAGCTTCCTCGGAGCAGTCACTACGTCCGATCTCGCCTCCAAAGAGCGTGCCGACGGCGAGCTGCGACTGATTATTGACCATCTTGAAGGTGGGCATCCTACAATACCCCGGTACCTCGCTCGGAGGTTGTCGTCGTATTGCCTCCGCAATGGGGTGCTTTATAAAAATTCTACATCGAATGCGAAAACATACCTGCTAGTCATACCGGCTGATCTAAGGCACGAAATCCTCGTGGCCTGCCACGACGAACCAACTTCAAGGCATCTTGGCTTTACACGCACCCTAAACCGAGTCCGGCAGAACTACTACTGGCCACATCTTTCTCCGAGCGTTAGACGTTACGTACAGACTTGTAGACAATGCCAGCGGCGAAAAAAACCCATGCTCAAGCCATCCAGTATATTACAATCTATTGAACCACTCCTCACACCCTTCGAGCAAGTGGGCATGGACCTTTTAGGCCCATTTCCTTTATCCTCGAACGGACACAAGTGGATCGTAGTCGCCACAGACTACTTAACACACTACGCTGAAACGAAGGCCCTTGCCCGAGGTACTGCCGGCGAAGTTGCTCGAATCTTTATGAACGACATTGTGCTCAGACACGGTGCACCGTCGACCATCATTACTGACCGAGGAAAGGCGTTTACAGCTCGGCTAGTGCGCGACACCTTAACTCTCAGCCATACCGAGCATCGCACAACCACAGCGTATCACCCTCAGATAAATGGATTAACGGAACGACTAAACAAATCTTTGGCGGACATGATCTCATGTACATCGACGTTGAGTATAAAATATGGGACGAGATCCTGCCGTATGTCACCTTCGCCTACAATACGGCGCCGGAGGAAACTACGACGTTCCGTCTCGTATATAGCAGAGGCCCGCACGATGTTGGACGCGATGCTCCCGTGCGGGGAAGAAGCGGTCGAACCCGACGCCGCCCATTTCACAGAACAGGCCGAACAAGCCCATCAGCTGGCCCGCTTGCACATCAAGGAGCAGCATGCCACCGACGCTCCACACAATAACCTTCGGCACAGGGAGGCCCACTACGAACCAGGGGACCAAGTGTGGGTGTGGACCCCCGTGCGTCACAAAGGCTTGAGCGAGAAACTACTCCACCGCTATTTCGGACCCTATAAAGTCCTGCGCCGCTTAAACGTTAATTACGAAGTCATTCCAGATGGAACTGTGACCGTCAGTGTTCGACGCCAGCGGCCTGAAATTGTGCATGTGGTGCGCTTAAAGCCGTACTTTTCGCGTGACTGAGCGTTCCCTGCAAGTGAAACCTTGTGTTATTGTACAGTTCACCTCACGCCTTTTTTTTTTTCTCCTCTCACCTTGTCATCGGGACGATGTTTTCTTTCACGGGGGGAATAATGCCACGTGCCTAGCGCCGCGCGACAGCCGTGTTTGGTGCTGACGACGACGAAGCGGTGGTTGGCACGAGCGGCGCGCTGGAGCTGGACTTTGTGTTCGGAACTACAAGCTGACCTTATTCTCGGGTCCTCGGCTACGTGTACTTTCACGTCTTCCTCTGACTTCAGTCGTGAAAATATTATTGTGTGAAAAATATAGGTGGACCTACAAAGGGTTAAACGGAACTCGGCGAATGATCCAACGTGACCAAACCTCCTAAATATTTCCTCCAGATGGGATACTATCCTGCAAGAAGACTGCATCTGGGGTTCATTTGGTTGCCCCCCTTCTACGCTGACGAGTACTACGACGGAGTCCATGATAGCCTCGTGCACGTCCTGGGCCATAACGCAGCAGTGGCCATTGGGAGAATAGGACTTGACGTTTCCCAGAAACATACGACCGGCTTTCTAACAACGTAAAGCCTGGGACCCAACTTTATTTTGATAACTATTTTACGTCTAAGAAAACTGATGGAACACCTTTCAAACAAAGGCATCCTTGCAGTAGGGACTGTGTGCGTAAACAGGAAAGATCTCCCAGAGGAAATCAAAAAGGACAATAAGCTGAAGAAGGGCGAGTACATATGGAGGTTGAAAGGCGCAGTTACAGCTTATCAGTGGCGTGACACAAAGAACGTCCATGTGCTGTCGAATTTTCACGACCCGGAAGACACTGAGGAGGTATCACGCAAACTGTCCAATGGCTCATCCATCGGTGTCACATGCCCAAAGGCAATAGCTGACTACAACTGCTGGATGAATGCGGTCGACAAGTTTGATCAAAAGAGAAATTCATACCGCACCGACAGACGCTCGAAGAAATCCTGGTACAGAATTTTCTATTTTCTTTTTGATGCAGCAGTTGTGAATGCCTTTATTCAGCTTGAAGCAAGGAATGACATTTCCTACATGTATTTCTGCGTCGTTCTCGGCCGTCGCTTGATAAATGGAAAGATATTCAGGGAGAATAGCAGTACTCGACCCTATCGACAGCAAAAGAAAGGACAAAAAAATGGGCAAAAAATGGTTGGCGTGTGCGATGAGGTCAGGTTTGGGGGAACAGACCACAACCCTATGGCAGTTCCCAAAAGGCACAGGTGCAGGTGGTGTTCTACGGCTGGCAATGAGGTGCGCACAAACTTTCTGTGCACAACCTGTGAAGTGCCCCTCTGCACCACATGTTTTGGGTCATTTCATGCCAAGAACCCGCAGAAGTAATACCATGATGGTGCGTTCATGAGTCAACGGGACAATGTTTTCCCACTTTTGAAAAGAGATTCATGGGTCAGCGGGACATATTCGTCCCACGTTTTTTGATTAAAGTACTGGTTTGATTTCGATAAAATTTCTTTTATACTATTTCTTTTCTGTTTATAAGCATATACCGCAGCCGTATTTTATACCTGTGTTCGGAACTACAAGCCGACCTTATTCTCGGGTCCTCGGCTACGTGTACTTTTACGGCTTCCTCTGACTT
Source organism: Amblyomma maculatum (assembly GCA_023969395.1). Classification (NCBI taxonomy): domain Eukaryota; kingdom Metazoa; phylum Arthropoda; class Arachnida; order Ixodida; family Ixodidae; genus Amblyomma; species Amblyomma maculatum. The sequence continues at coordinate 20,000 of JAJIZL010041476.1, forward strand.
CAGTCGTGACACTGGTGGAGGTGCTATCGATGATCCCTTCTCCTGCGGACGACCCTACGCGGCCGCCTCTCGTGACCACTCCTGTTCACCGTACCAGCCGACGGCTCCGAGGCTTGTCCCCCGAGGCCTTCCCTCTTGACGAAGAGACTCTGGCTGTGGCAACGACACCGCCCGCCCGTACCATGACTGTCCCTTCCACCCCTAAACCATTTCACGGTGAGCAGTTTGAAGACGCCGAGGACTGGCTAGCTCACTATGAAAGGGTCGCGACGTTTAACGGCTGGGACGACGCTGCGAAAATGCGGAACGTCTACTTCAGCCTTGAAGACGCTGCTCGGACATGGTTCGAGAACCGCGAGGCCACATTCTCTACGTGGCCGGCCTTCCGAAGTCAGCTCCTCGGTACGAACGCCAACAGTGACCGCCGAGAGAATGCCGAGCGTGCCCTGACCTCTCGAGTTCAGCGTCAGAACGAGGGGGTAGCAATGTATGTTGAAGACGTCATGCGCCTTTGCCATCGCGCCGACCCGTCCATGGGTGAGGAGAAGGTTCGGAACCTGATGCACGGCGTCAAAGAACAGCTTTTTTCCGGCCTCGTGCGGAACCCGCCCACCACCGTCGCGGCGTTTCTGGCTGAAGCTGTGACCATGGAGAAACTGCTACAGCAGCGATGCAGCCAGTACGGTTGGCCGCTGAATTCCATCTCCACACTACCGCCGTCTGACCGAACAGACTACAATCCCGGGGCAGATATGAGCTCCCTTCGCGACCTCACTCGCACCGTGGTTCGCGAGGAGCTCCAGCAACTTCATGGATCATTTACTCCTGGCGCAGCTTCCCTGGCCAGCATCATCCGTGAGGAGGTCCAGAAAGCACTCACGCCACCAACAAGTACAGTCGTTCCACCACCACCCCCGGGCCCCACCGAGCGGATGACTTATGCTGTCACACGCCGCCCAGCCCTGCTACCTATCCCTTCGCCTTACACGCAACCTCAGGTCGCTGTGCACGCTGCGGCACGGCTGCCCCTTTGGGCAGATCGGCGCCGGGCGCCCCGGAAGACTGATCTCTGGCGCGCTCCGGATAACCGCCCTCTCTGCTACCACTGTGGCGAGGCAGGTCACCTCTACCGGCAGTGCCCTTATCGTCAGATGGGCATTAGGGGATTTACCCCGACAGCCCTCGTCCACGGCCTGGTCAGCGGCCTCAGGACATCGCCGAGTACGTCACCCGCCAGCGTACGTCACCCCCCAGTCTGCCACATTCTCCTCGTCGCGAGTCGCGCTCGCCTCGTCGCTCTTCACCCTCTGGGTCACGGTATACCGCTGGACGCCATGGTTCCTCGAGCCCTCATCGGGAAAACTAGCTCCAGCGACCTTTGGGGGCGAGGCAGCCGCACGCCGATTCGCCGTAAAGCTTCCACCGCCGCACCGCTCGATTCGCCCCAACGTCGAACGCCGAATTCCTGTCCAGTTTTCGCCGCACAGACCAGATTTGCCCCGACGTCGTCCGCATCACCGACCAGTTATCACCGCCGTGTCGCTTAAATCGCCCCGACGCAGACCACACAACTGCCGCCCAGCTTCCGTCGCCGCACCGCTTGCTTCACTCCGACCTGCCGTCGACATTGAATTGTCCGGACGCTGACCACCCAACCGCCGTCCAGCTTCAGCCACCACAACGCTCACTTCACTCCGAACCGACGTCGACAGGCCCTGGTCTTGGCCGGGTCTCCCTGGGCATCCCTATTATCGTCGACACGAAGGAGGTCAGCGCTTTAGTTGATACGGGAGCCGATTATTCTATCCTTAGCGGGCAGCTTACAAGGACACTGAAAAAGGTGACGCCATGGAACGGACCAGACATACGTACGACAGGCGGACATGTGGTTCCACCACTGGGAATGTGTACAGCCCGGGTTACGGTGCGAGGCTGCACATTTGTTGCGACTTTCCTTGTTCTACGCGAATGCTCTCGTGATGTTATTCTTGGCATCGACTTCCTTCGTGAGCACGGTGCCACTATAGATCTACCGAACCGCTTGGTGACGTTTTCCGCCAAACTGGCCACTGAAAAGCATGAGTACCGTGGGTCCCACTCCACGCTGCGAGTCGCCGATGATAGCCTCACAGTGCCACCACGCGCCAGCATCCTCGCCAGAGTTACTTGTGACGAGCCACATCACGGCCTCCAGGTTGTTGAGCCTAATCTCTCCCTCTCACTCGCCTTGGGAGTTTCTGTGGCAAGAGGTCTTTGTTTCCTTCGTGGAAGAGAGACGGAGGTGCTTGTCACCAATTTCTCCAATGAACATCGACATCTGTTCCGTGGCACTGTCATTGCTTACGTCGACCATCTGCATGAAGTCGCCGAATGTTTTGCTTCCGAGGAAGCTACGCCTAGCACTGAACCGGATGATGCCGTACACGCTGTCGACACCAATTCAAGCCTTTCCACCGTTGAAAAGAGGCAACTCCAAGATCTATTGCTGGAGTTTCGTGTGTGCTTCACGTCTTCATCTAAAGTGCAGCAAACGTAGGTCATTAAACACCGGATTATCACGCATGAAGGCACTCGACCCATCCATCAGCAGCCCTATCGTGTGTCTCCTCGGGAGAGAGACGCTATCCAACAGCAAGTCAAGGAGATGCTTGCCGATGGCGTCATTCAACCTTCAAGCAGCCCATGGTCCTCGCCTGTAGTCCTCGTTAAAAAGAAAGACGGAACACTTCGTTTCTACGTTGACTAACGGAAATTTAACAGTATGACAAAGAAGGACGTCTATCCGCTGCCACGGATTGATGACTCTCTCGACCGAATTCGCCGAGCCAAGTACTTCTCCTCCATTGACCTCAGGAGTGGTTATTGGCAAATTGAAGTTGATGAGAAGGACCGTG
>JAJIZL010041477.1:0-26646 GCA_023969395.1 Amblyomma maculatum
CCTTACATTTCATATTTTGTTAGGAAAACCTTAATTTTTGTTGTGGCCCGTTGCAGTTGATTTTCAATGTCATTTCTTTATTAAAAGTACAAACATGTCCTTTAGCTACGTTTCCATCATGTATTTGTGAAGGCACGAGTGTTTGCTGCTACAAGTTGTCTTGCTATGCACCCAATAGTGCATGCAGACATATTACACGACACTCAATGTATCAAGATAAAGTAATGGCCTTTAGAGATGCAGTGGAAAAATGTAATTACATTCCTAAACGGCGAAAGGCTTCACATTACTCCAGAAAAAGCTTAGGAAACAAGGCTATTCCTGGCATGTGTTTGTGATTTGGCAACACTCAATGAGGTTAGCAGCTCGTCCTAGGGCAATGGATGGTCTGAAAGCAGGTGATGCTCTTCAATGATTAGCAAGCACGCACATCTAAGTAGACATTATATACGCGTTCATATTATGTACCCCTGAAAACTAAACAAATTGCTGGTACACTGAAAGCCACTTTAACAATACCACGTTTTCCATATATTGGATATAACAATGGACAACCGTAACACCGCCAACTTTACCATGGGTTGTATGGGAAGTAACCCTAATATAATAATTTATGTAACAGTAGATTATTCGTGTAACAATTTCATTTGGTCCCCGAGTGCAAACCGACAGTGCAACCATGCCAACCAAACTACATCACAAAGTCCTAAGATTGATTAACTCCCTGCGAGACATATCACTTGTGCTAAAATTATTTCAGCTTTGTGCAGCAGTTAAACGCCCTGAGTGTGATGCCAACAATATTGGCATGAAGTAGTCAAATTAAATTTAGGCTCATTCGCTACATATTGTTGTAGGACGCTGTGCCCGCCTAGAGATAGACACAGAAGAACGGAGGACACCAGGCAAACACCACTTGCCCCGGCGCTCTTCTTTTATTCTCCAAACCTCGCGCTGGTGCCGCGCGCTCGTCTCGAGCTCATCCCGCGCCTCTTCTTTTTTTGGCGCAGCGCTCCTCGGCGCGCTCCGTAACATCTTTCCACCAGAGGAGGGGGGGGGGGAGAAAGTATCGGTGAGCTGCTGCAGACGCTCCAGTTATGGGGCGGCATTTCGTGGGGAAGGCAATGAGGCAGCAGGCGACGACAGTAGTGGTGATGACCCGGTATCAACGTCGGAGGGAATCCTGACGTCGTTGACATATCGCTTCATGTTTGACACATGCTCCGGGAAAATGTGGTGCACACCGCATGGTCGATGCTCGGGGAGGTCTTCGAGGCGGTATGTCACGGGGCCGAGCCGTTCAACGACACGGTAAGGGCCGCGGTATCGGGGAATGAGCTTCGTGGCACGGCCAGTCGCGCGGATGGTGCGGCGAACGAGGACCAAGTCACCGGACCGGAAGGACGGAAGTGGTGGTGCTGCAGCATTGGCCACTTGCACACGCGCATGAGCTGTGAGAAGGTTGCGCTGAGCGTCGAGGCGGGCGTAATGACGTTGTTGGGCGGAGTCAGTTGGTGACGAAGTCTGATGGGAAGGCCCAACTGCGCTTCGAGAGGAATGGAGGGTGTTCTTACATAGACGACTGAAAACTGCGTGACGTGCGTTGTTTCTTGCCTCGCAGTGTTGAGTGCAAAAGCTGCCGCAGAAACGAAACGATCTCAGTTTCTGTTAGACAGAGCCACGTAGGAGGCGAGTATATCCGTGAGAGTGCGGTTAACACGCTCCACGAGCCCATTGCACTGGGGATGATTGACGGATGTAGTGGAATGCGCAATGCCGAAGAAGCGGAGGGCTCGCTCAAATTCATGGGACCTAAAGCAGCTCCCACGGTCCGTGATGATGTGTCGGAGCACACCATGCCGAAGAACGAGATGCTGTTCCACAAACAAAATGGCATGAGCGGAAAAGGTGTCTGGAACGGGCAGTGCTTCGACCGACTTGGAAAAATAGTCGATCGCAACCAGAATATACCTGTTTCCGGCGGGCGTCTTCGGGAATGTTCCCAAATGGTCCAGTCTAACAAGTTCGAAAGGTTAACTCGGCGGCGAAAAAGCCTGCGGGGGTGGCTTGGGGATTCGTGTGGACGATTTCCGGTATTGGCACGTCTGGCCGGACGGAACGTGTTCCTTAACGTCTTTGGACATAGTAGGCCACCAAAAGCGCTCCGACACTCGTGCGTAGGTCTTGACGCCACCAAGGTGACCAGCTGTGGGAGCGTCGTGTAGGCCGTGCAAGACTTGCGACCGCAGTGTTGCTGGCACCACTGGCAACGACACGGGTGGTCTACCACGGAGCCGCCTCACATGGCACAAGAGATTATCTTTAATTCGATAGACCCGGCGCAGTTTACGGAGACCTACGCTGGCGGCGGTGCCAAGGGATTGGTCTATGGTCGCAATGTCGGGATCTTGCGTTTGTGCAGTTCTGAAATCCGTCAAAGCCATCACGGGACAAGGGTGGCGAGAAAGGAAATCGGCATCTTGATGGGCAGGACCGCGCCGATGCACTATGGTGAAATTGTACTCTTGAAGTTGCAGTGACTAGCGTGCAATCTTGGCATTTAAGTGTTTGGCAGACTGCAGCCAAGTGAGAGCGCTATTGTCCGTGACGATGGTAAAATGACGGCCGTACAAGTAGGGATGGTACTTCTCGACGGCCCAAACAACGGCGAGGCACTCGAGTTCCGAAGTGTGGCGGCGGCGCTCTACGTCGGAAAGCTGGCGGCTGGCATAAGCTAGAACTTTGTGGTCACCAGACTCGTCTTCCTGCAGAAGGACAGCGCCGAGCATCCGTGTGGAGGATGATGGGGGCCGATTCGTTGTAGTGGGCCAATGTGGGAGGCTTGAGGAGGGCGTGCTTGACGTCAAAGAACGCGAGCTGTTGGGCCGACGTCCAACTGCACGCTGCATTCTTTTTCAGGAGGGCGGTCAACGGAGCGCTTCGCTTGGCAAAGCCCGGAATGAAACGACGGAAATACGAAGCAAATCCCAGGAAACTTTTGAGCTGCTTGGCGGTGGTGGGAGCTTCGTAAGCGGTAAGCGCTTTTAGTTTTTCAGGGTCGGGACGGATGCCATACCGGCTCACAACGTGACTCAAGCACGTCACCTCTGAAAAACCGAAGAAGCATTTCTTTGGGTTTTAAGCGAAGCCCAGCAGAGGTAAGGGCTTCGAGAACGAGTTTGAGTCGCGTTTGGTGTTTTCAAACGTAGCCGTGTAGACAATTACGTCGTCCAGGTAGAGCAACGCCATAGTCCACTTCATATTGCTAAGACGCGGTCCATGAGGCGCTGAAAGGTAGCTGGAGCATTCGAGAGACCGAAGGGCATACGGTTGAACTGGTAAAGGCCGTCGGGAGCCACGAAAGCCGTCTTTACCGCATCATCGAGGTGAACAGGCACCTGCCAGTAGCCTGAGAGCAGATCTAGGATAGAAAAATAACGGGCCCCCTTCAGGCGATCCAGTGCATCGTCGAGGCGGGGAAGAGGGTACACGTCGAGGTGAATAATAGCATTTAACTTGCGATAATCAACGCATAAGCGCAGTGTTCCATCCTTCTTGCGGACAAGGACTACAGGGGAGGACCAAGGGCTACAAGACGGGGCAATGATTCCCTGGTCAAGCATGTCGCATACGTGCTGCTGGATGACTCTCCGTTCGGCTGGCGCTACCCGGCGAGGTTGGTGATGAATGGGCGCGCGGTTTTCGGTGTTGATACGGTGTTGGGCCCAGGAAGTGCACCCGAGTTCACCGGCGCTTAGAGCAAAGCAACTGCGATGTTCGAGCAGCAAGGCCTTGAGAGAGGCAAGCTCCGCGTCGGTGAGGGTGGGGCCAAAGTTAACTGTTTCCCATGGTAGGACCGCCGGCGCTGGAGGGTGCCGAGGTGGTGCTTCAGGTTGCAGAGACGCAACCGATGATCCGGAGTTCAGGATTGAGGCTGTACCCAATTGAGTTCCAGGAGTCAGCACGAGAGGTGCACGGCTGATGTTAAGCATAAATACATGGGCCTCTCCTTTGAGCACAGGCAGAAGGCTTCGAGGGGAGGTCATCTCACGGGCTGGAGCTGAACACCGGATGGGTTCGAAAAGCACATCCGCTGTGATCGGACTGTCAAGCTTGGCATACACCCACATTGCCGCACCCGGCGGCAGTCACGGCGGACACTACAGTCACGGTAGTGACGTCGATCGGCTTGACTCGACGTGGCCACTTCGTTGCGAGGTAACGTGCAGATTCTGAGGCACGCTTGGTCGCCGACATCAGAGACTTCCTCAAGGCGACACCGAGACAGGAAATCCGGCTAAGCCAACCCGGCACACGCAGAGTTCGGCTCGCCCGTGGTTCTGTTGTGGTAAAATTAAGGACTACTCCGGCTTGCTGGAACCACCCGCACCCGAGGGCCACTGGCCAAATAGGGCTGTCTGCTACAACAAACTCGGTGGAGACGGTCTTTCCGAGCGCTGTCAGATTGACGATCACACGTCCGACTTGCTCCATAGGGGCGCCGTTAAAAGCTAAGAGCCGGGTTTTGGCGGCTGGAAGAAGCCGGTGGGGCTCGTTAACAATAAACGATTTGTCCAGCACATTGACAGCCGCTGCGGTGTCGACCAAGGCCTCTACGTGCCGGCCAAGCAGAGCGACGTTGACGAGTACGTAGGGAGCTTCAGTTGTTATCGAAGCCGACGAAAGGAAGGGACAAGGAGAATGGAGTGTGGGGACGGCAGAACGGTGTCCCCTGAGTTCCGCCAAATCGTTTTCCGACGTTGGAAGGCTAGCCCAGTCCCTCGCGTAGTGCCCCCTCAGGCCACAGAGGAAGCAGGTAATGCGGGTGTCGTTATGACCGCATCGGTTAGAGGCCACTGTAGCGACTGCCAATCGAGGAGTCTGCACCGAGACGGTGCGCGCGGAGGACGGTGGCGACCCTCGCGTGGCCCACAAAGTCAATTCCGCCTCGATGGCGAGCGCCATGGTGGCGCGGACTAGAGCTGCGACATAAGAGCGACTTTATTCAAGCCATGATTTCAGCTCCATTATCGACACGATTGCAAGGCTCGGCTTATGAATACACTCGGTTAGCTTCCCCGTACGCTCACGCACATTAATTTGGCTTGTGGTCCCGGAGCAATTTAAGCTATAAGGGAGGCTGTAGTGGAGAGCTCCAGATTATTTAGGTCACCTGAGGTATTTCACGGGCACTTTGATCGTATATAGTACGTGGGCATATTGAATTTCATTCCATATCACACTACTTCGTGACGCGACGTTGAATTGGGGGGATGAGCGGCTGCTCGCACGTTTTGTGTGTGGGTTTATCATAACAGAGAAATGCTGTTAACTACCACAGACGCCTGGTATGGATTAATCGCATTGCTATAATCTAAAACTTCTGTAGCTTTCCTTTCACTTTAAATTTTTTTTAAACACGTTACTTTAGAATGCGCCTGATTAAGAAAATGGATTTTGTATACGCCATATGCACTTATGTTGTCTTGCATCATGGGGTGAATTCTCTCACGGTGATAGCTTGCCACAGTAAATGTATCGTTTTTTATTATGATGGAGTGGCTGTGGAAGCTGCGCGCACAGCAGTCATGTATGTCGTTTTGTCAGTGCAGTATTCATTTTTTTCCCTTCTGTTTTCATTTCCTGGGTCCTTAGCTGTTCAGGTAGCTATTTTGGCAGTCAAGTTTACTCCTTGCATGGGCGAATCAATCTCCTCCTTATGAAAGTTTGCGCGTCTAATCTGCGCTATTAAAAATAATCTTTTAACACACTTGCTGCGATTTCTCATCTTTCTCATTTGCCTTTCTTTTACAAGCAATAAATAATGGTAAAACTATTAGTTATTAGTTAGCTCTGATTAGTTTTTTATCGCAAGCCTATCATCAGTTTTTCACATTCTCTGCTACTTGTTTTGAGTCAACGTACGTTTCAGATGGCAATGTTTCGAACGCACTCTGTGCTTCCATGTGCCGTGGTGGTTAGTGCGATAAATATTGAGCGCGTGATTTTTCCTTTCATTAAAACAATTATGTGTATCTGTTATTTTTAAAATCATGTTTAAAATCTGGGGACGCTGCTTCTCGGCAAAATTTACATTGGGAAAGAATGACAGTGTGTGCTGTGTACAGATAGAATTAGCACTTCAACAAAGCGTTACTTGTGCTAATAGGGAGATCATTTTTTTTAACTTCTGTCCCATTTTTTTTTTCACCAAGATCGTCCTTGTTATCAAATTTTAATCACTTGCAATATAAATAAATAAGTGATACCTTGCGCTACGAGAACAGACAGTGTATTGTTCGCATTGTCGACACCGTCCACTAGTGAAAACATTGCTCATGTTCGCCAGGACTCGAGCATCAATTTTACATCTCTAAAAGTCACAGAGCAGCAGCCCAGCTGCCGTAGGCATTGCTGACCCAGGAAAGTTAGTTAGCTTTTCATGCGCCGGGCGCGGAAAAATCTGCCTGTACAACAGGTATGCAAAAAGGCTTCCAAACCACATTTACATACTGCCATGCAGTCAAAGCTTCAAACTATGGTAATTTTGCGACATTACGCGCGTGTTTGAGCATACCGCGGGCATGCGTCGTACTTCAACAATGCGCACTCTGAATTTGCGGACGCTTTAAGCTTTAAATGATATGGTCCTTTGCACACATTTTCTTGTGCAATTCTTATAAGGTATCAATAAAGCCAGATGAAAGCTTTCTTCAAAAATTTCAGCGCAGGGCTTCAACACAGTATTCCGCGTTTTGCCTCCGGTAGCGCGTCAGCCGTCGTCTCCTTCTTGAGGACGGCACCACCGTCGAGGCCGCGCCGCGAGGAAGAGTGGAACAGAGGAGAAGGGAAGTGGTTGGTGCTACTTTCCTTGGATTGGTCTAGTACCGGTATCTAATGAAAGGGGATGGGAGGGCTCTCGTCTGGAGGTGGTGCCATAGGGTTATGTGGTAATAGTTTAGGGAGGAGTCATGTGGAGGTGGAGCTGTCTCTCAGCTCGGTAGGCCTGAGTCAGCTCACTGAACGTGTGCATGAACTTCTGGGAGAACTCTGACGCGGGGGTCTCCTGTACCCGGCGTATCATACCTCGGGCTAAGCGGGTAGTTGCCTCGTTGCGAAGGTTCCCCCAGTGCGCAGACAGCCACATGAGCTCCACGTGGCGGGGCGGGTTGGTAGCGGGCGAGGCCAGTATGAAAAAAGCAGGGACATGAACTCATCCGCATGCGAAATTTAGTAGTGCAGTTTTTGAATCTGGGAGTAGATATCGAGCTTCAGTGTGGGCAATCGCAAGGGCGACAGCTGCCCCCTCGGCCACTTCTGACGAGGTGAGCGGGAGTGGCAATCACCATGGTTGTCACTGCTTCCTCGCCCCAGCAGGCGGCCTTTGCCCGTATACGGCATCCGTCTCGAAGCAGTAATATTAATGGACAACCTTTGTCCAGGCTCGGCGGCGTGGTTTATGCTGTTGCGGTTGGAATATTGAAGGGTATAAGGTGTGAGATAGAGATGATCGATTGTGAGGTCGTTAGTCATGATCACTGAGAAAGTTCGGGATGTGGCGTCCAGTGGCAGTCTGGTTTGACTTTTAAGGTTTAACGTCCTAAAGCGTCCAATGCTGTGAGAGAGGTCGTATTGGCGGATACCGATATTTTCGACTACCTGGGGTTCATTAACGTGCACTGACATCGCACAGCTCACGGGCGCTTTGCTTTTCGCCACCATCGAAAAGCGGCCGGTGGGCTTCCCCAAGCTCCCCAACGGTATTGTGGATACCTGGAATTGTGGATACACCTGGAATAGTTTGTGGAACAGTTGACGGTAGACCTAAACGCGGTGCTAAGCATCACGCACAAGGTGGAGATCTGCTGACCTGTAGGTGCGCTACGGGATCGTGTATGGACACCGTGCAGGAGTAAGTCGCGGCGCGATACGCACGCCCCTCGCGGCGGGAAGAACAGTTTTGTAGTGACCCGTGCGCCTGGCCGTGCAGCGGAGGCGCGGCGGATCTAAATGACTTTAGGCGGATCTGCTGTGCCATAGCCTCCTTTATACTCTCTGTGCCTGTCAACGCGCCGCGCGAACAATATAGCGTCGCCGTCGGGTAAAGTTGCGCGGCGCTGCCGCTCCCCTCGCTGAGGGCGCCACTGACGTAGGGGTCGAGGCGCACGGGTCGCACGGGTACGAACATCGGCGCGGGACGCGAGCGCTCTTATTCGCTAGCGTGATAACTGTTCATAAGCATGAATCATGCATATTCAGCATATTTACTTGTAAGGCCGACATCTACTAAGCATAACAAGTGATCATGATAATTGTTAGGCAATAACACCAACGCAATAATACATTTTATGTCAGGCAGTTTCAAGAAATTGCGCATATGACTCGAAAAACTGCATCACTGCTCCGCTAGCGCCAATGGTAAGAGAAAAATTAAGATGCTAGTCTACGCTGCAATAAAACACAATTTAAGAAGAAAGGCACCAGCATTTATTTACACATTTCACAACAGCAATTGTGCTACAAGAGTACCATATAGAAGTGGTGTGATGAATAGTTGCCACAAGTAGGGATAAATGTGCACGGTGACTGCTCTCACTGATAGCACTTCAGAAGCCAGCTTGATTTACAGATGATTGGAACAACTGCATCGAAGTATGCCATTGAGCTCTGTGACGAGAAGAATTTTGATATCAGCTGTTACTTTCAATAATTCAGCGCGTCGTACAAACGTTTTTTTTTTACTTGAAAAACAATGAAAGAAATATACGCGTTGCATGTTTCTGTTTCGATCACTCCGAAATAATCGTCACAAGACAAATCTTGTGCTTTTATATTTTCACAGAATTGCGCAGTTAGTGAAACAAAAAATACTGCGCTGGAGCATTTGTAATATACTACACAGACGAGCTAACCAGGGAGGAAGCTAGCATCGCAGTCCAGAAAATAAACGCGTACATTTAATATTATTATTACCTTACTGGACGCGTAATAAACACACTTCTGGTGCTGTCATTATTTTTCACAGGCCTTAATGCGGTTGAGTAGGAGTTTTGCGGTTTCCGATGCTAGAGAGGGACAGCGATTTAGTTGACAAGGAAAACTAATATAGGCTTTGCACGATTCGGTTTAACTCACTTTAAAGTAGTATTCTTCACAATAGGTAAATCTTGCACTTCTATTTTATCACAAAGTTCGTAATTAGCACACCCCTCCCCCGCCATACTGCAAAAAAAACCTTCGCAGGAGCACATCTAACACACTATGCAGACGAGCTAGGCAGGGAAGCTATTAGCAATGCTGTCCAGAAAGCACAGGTGCGCTACTAACATTACTATTGCAGTATTGACGCTTAATAAACGCAGTGTTTGGTGCTGTCATTATTTTTTACAAGCCTCAAAGCAGCTGAACACTTCGCAGCGATCGCCGGAAGGACAAAGCAATGCTGGCACTTACCAGTTGGTGCAATGCTGTATTCCTGCAGCACCCGAAGGCAGAGAAAAGTAGGAGCATGACCTTGCACACTACAAAACAATCCATGAAACCTTGCACACTGCAAAACAGTCCACGAAACAGCGAGAAAGCGGCAGCGCGTGGCTATCGGGACCGCTTTGCAACACGGCGCACCCGGCACTCGCCTGGCGAGGGTGGATGGATGGATGGAATATAGGAGCGTCCCCTTTGAAACGGGGTGGTAGCAGTAGCTATCATGCTCATTTTTCTCCATATATCTTAATTATTGATTTAGAATGGTTAACTAAACCATTATTCTATTTATTAAATTTTGCTCCTACATTACTAACATTATGTCACTTCTCTGCTTTTAAGCCACCAATCTTCCAGCCGTATTTTGCTAGTTTCCACCGCCGGTTTATTCACCCGGCCACTGTTATCTCTAAACCCCAGAGCTTCAGGAAGAGTGATTGCGCCTGCATCAACTTCCGGATGGATACCATTGCATTCGAGTATATGGTCAATTGTTTCACTCGAGTCCACGTACAGCACATGCGTCATCTCCATTGTTAAACTTCTTTTTTTAGCTGCGTGTTCTAAGGCACCCTGATCTAGCTTCAAAAAGTAGGGCAGTGCCTCTTGACTTATCTAAGAAATCTTCCTTCCTGATCTGCATTTTCCACTTTCGGTATAATTCCACACTCTGTTTCTTTTCCATCGAATTTATCCAATTTTTACCTTCTGTGTTTTTCACCTGTTGCTTAATGCTCTTTATTTCTCCGTCCTTGTTACTAGCATACTTACTAGTTAGTTTCCTAGTTCTTTTCCTCCATTGTGAGTCAACGCTTTTTAGGTACAGGTATTTAAATACCTTAGCTGCCCATCTGTTACTGTCCAATTTTCTCAGGCGTTCGTCATATAATATTATACTCTGAGCTTCCCGTACTTCGAAAGATGCCCAGCCCATATTTCCCTGTACCGCCTCATTTGTAGTTTTGCCGTGGGCACCTAGTACTAATCGTCCAACGGATCTCTGATTTGTTTCTAATGTCGACTGTACCTCTGATTTTAGGCACAAAACCGCATTTCCGAAAGTAAGTCCGGGCACCATCATTCCTTTCCAAATACCCCTCAATACCTCATACCTATTGTATCCCCACAATACCTTATGCTTCATTATCCCGGCATTCCTTCGCCCTTTGGCCTTAAGTGATTTCTCATGCTTTCCAATCTATGCCAATCCTTCGTTTACCCATGCCCCCAAATATTTATATTCTGCTACTCTAGGTATTTCAAGGCCTTGAATTTTAAGACCCTGATCAGTTGAGCCGTTGAAAATCATCAGACCCGACTTAACTGCGCTGAAACTAAAGCCTAGAGCGTCCCATTCGTCTCCGCAATACTTAACTAGAGTTTGCAATTCTTCCAGACCCTCAGCTAGCAGCACAATATCGTCTGCATACATCAAACCGGGGAGGCGCTGCTCTACCGCCTTTCCACCTAATCTATATGACAGGTTAAAACCTAGGTTACTGTCTTGTATCCTCCGTTCCAGGTTTATCATATAAAGCATGAACAGCACCGGTGATAGAGGACAGCCTTGTCTTAATCCTTTGCATACTTTGACATCCTCCGTACTTCTTATCCCTTCCCACGTAATTTCTACTTTGTTATCCCGGTATATTTCCTGTTGGAACTCCATTATCTCATAACCGATACCTTCTACGTCGCTGTCGCCATCTCTCGGCAGCTAGCGGCGTAACTTGCCAACGAAGGAGGAGCGGCGGTGACACCCGCGGAGCGCGGAGTTGCCAGGTACAGAGTGTATAAAGAAGGCTATGGTCAAATGCATCTTCGTGCTTCATCCCTCACCGTGGATCGCTGACACAATGCCTCACAGCGGCGCATCGCAATGTACGCGGCCGCCATTTTCGCTCTCAAACTTTTGAGACTGCTTTGGCCGCTCTCGAAAAAAACGCTCTCAATTGGCGGCCATATTTAGGTGCTCAACGTCAACGTTTCTTTCGTGTTCATGACGTCTGATGACGCAGAAAATTAATATGGACGCTGGTCAAAACTGACTAATAGGACATACGCCTTTGAGAGCGATCCGTTTGTGAGCGGTGCGTAATCTCCGCGACATCATCGCCCCTGTTTCCTTTCGCCTCCTCGTCGCGGCGGCTCTGTGAAGAGGGGGGGGGGGATTTTGTAACGCTCTCAGTTTCGCTCTCAAGCTGTAGAGCGTGACGTCAAATTGACGCGGCGTTCACGTGAACTTAAGACGTTAATCGTGACGGATTATGAAATCGACCAATTGCCAGGTACTCGTAGCATGACTACGCCCCTGAGGTACCCGTTCTACGGTCGTGGCTGCTGCTACACATTTGTCGCAACGCTAGCCGAGGCCGACGAGGGCCGCCTCCTAAGTTTTTATGAAACAGCGGAGTGAATACGCAATAATTAAAATTAATAAATATTTATTCTGCTAAGGAGCTGTGTTTCCAACTAAATAACATCAAGCATGAGGAGATACGTTTTAGGTTTTGCAATTACAACTGCTCTTCAGTAACGTTTTGTCTGCGCGAGGGCACGCTGACGGTGTCAAAGAGTGCACATGGCGGTTTGGTAGAAAACAGCTGATTCTCCGGCTGGTTGTTTCTTTTCACGTTTCGTCTAAAATAGAGGTCCTGCGCGGATGCCCTTTCTAGCCGCAGAAATTTGATTGAAGGCAGTGAAGGCTGCGGGCCTGCATCGGTCAACTTGCAAGTAGCTTTCGGCTGAAACTCAACGAAAATAGCGTGCTAAGGTAAGTGCGTGTTGTCGTTCGGCGGTTACCATCAATGGTATTAGCAGTGAATGGTTGACACTCGACTGTTGCGCAGTGTGGGATTATGTTTACTTTTCTATGGGAAACACAATATGACCAGGAAGCACATAATGCAGGAAAAGGTAAAGTTATCTGGCTGCATGATCGTCTTCGTATGCAGTTGGGGCACATAAATTACAGGTTTGCTAGGATAACGATCGCGGGAAGAAGGACGAGCAGACGTCTACTTCTTAATATGTGCTGTAAGTTTTGGCAGTGCGCTGAAACCGCATGTATATGCGATGCACATAGGGTGAACTGAACAAGGGGTGGAGATTCCCTACTATTCCCCGACTGTATAAATAAATTCCCTGGTCGGTATGAAAATATCGTCCACGGATAATCCGTTATATACTATTATCATTCGAAATGGCGAGTGCGAAAAAGAAGCCACGCATGTCCTTCAATCAAGAAGAGATGCTTGCGGAGCTACTGGAGCAGCAGCCGGCGTTGGCGAGCCGCATCCAAGCTGACGCCCGGTTTGACGGCGGCTCACCGGCGCGAGCTATGGGAGTTCATCGCCACTGAGCTGAACAACGAAGGTCCGGTTGTTAAGACACCGGACCGGTGGCGACACACCTGGCACGTGCTGGCGAGCCAGCGACGAGCTGAGGCAGCACGGCTCCGTCAAGCGTGCGGGTGAGCCTTTCAGCATCGCTCTGTGAGTGTGTGTGCCGCTTCAACTTTATATTTGCGTGTTCTATTGCAGTGACACCGTGGCGGCGAGCTCCCGGGCCTGGGCGGCCGTGTGCTGTCGCTGGTCGGCGTGGTCAGTGAGACAGGCACTGGACCAACCATGTTCCGGAAGCAGGTGCGTAAACTCCCAGTAAACAAAAATCAATGGGTTCAATTGGGATGACCAGTCAGATTAAATTAGTTCTGCCAATTCCAAACGGTTTGTCCAATGGATCCTGTCCAATCCAACTGGTTTCTTCACTCCCAATTGGGAACCCCAATGGATTTATGCAATCGCACTTGGGATCCCCAGTTGGTTTCTTCATTCCCAATTGGGAGTCACGAAGGTAATTGGGCTTCCAAATTGAGAGTGAAAACAAATTGGGCTTCCAATTGGTTCTAATTGGTCCAAAGGAAACATTCCCAATTAGGAAAGTCAAGTCAGTGATATCCTATGCACATATATACATATTGTTACGAAGCGGCAAGCCGATGAAGACGGGAGACAGAACATGACCGATGGCGATGGTAGATGACGTTTAATGAATGTTCGCGGGCCTAGCGCGAGCGCTCCTGCCCGCGCCACTGCCTGATTCTTCTTCCTTGTCGTCCGTAACAACACCTCTATAAAGATGTATGTCAGGCATAAATAAATAAGGTAACTCTGCATAACAGAGATATGTCACTGCTGTACTTGATAGCCATAGTGCCGTTTCTGACAAGTGAAAATTTTACTGCTTGCTGATACTTGAGTAATGCGCTGTAAACGCCCATGGGATGAACTTCATGTTAGCGCCTGCGGTGCCATTCTTTCTTGCAGAAGCAGCCTCGCCCACCACCTCGTGTGTTGGTAAGCAGCCAGCCAGGAACGAGCGGCCTGCCTGCGGAGACAAGTTCTCCTGGCGGTAGGTGGACTATTTAACCGTTTGATTTTTGATGTATACTTGGGAATTTGTGTGCAATATTGACCTCATCCTAGTGTGCGTTTCTGCACCCTCTGCTGCCTTGTGGACTGTGATAATAATAGCAGGTAAGCTTCTACAGGACTGCACTATAAACAAATAACAAATACCACTCATACACAGTAACACATCAGAATAGTGAGAGGTTGCACAGTCTTGATGTGCATTTTTTATGACTATTACTATTATTTTTTTACAGTCTCTTACAGTGTGGGTTTGCTCCTGCTCCAGGTATGAGTTCGTCTGTGTGTATATAGTTTAGTTTGGATACACGTTGGCACGAGTTAGTCTGCACCAATGTCCGGTTGGGCGTCTTCATTATTAATTTAATCAGCGCGAACACGAAGACAAAGGACAAGATAAAAAAAGCCACAGTACAAGCTTAATCAACAATGTATCTTGTTAAGTGTCTTCTTCATGTTCAGCTTTTTTGTATGGATGGGGGCGTAGGAATGCGTATTGTAATTACTGCAAAAGTAACCTGAAGTTCGTCATGTGTTCCTAAATTTTTGTTGGTGTCTCTTCTATCGGTATTATTCCTCAGTACAGACTAGACATTCTCTTTACCATGGAACAGTATGTACTTTACTGAAATTATCCACTAAACACCTGTGTCGCCGCTGATTGCTTTAATGCAGATGACAGTTGCGAGACACTGCTGCTGTCTGAGGCGGAGCTCCTCGAGCCCCACTCGAAGCTGATTCCTCCAGATGATGATATAGGAGCGGAGATAGACGGGATAGGTGGGAGACGAAGCTGAAGAAGCAGCTGAAGCTACACAGAGTGAGTTTGTCTACTAATATAGAGGCTCCAGGGTGCATGGTTTGCAAGATGCTTAGAAATACCATTTGCTAAAACATCCATACTGAAGCAATCACTTCACATTCGTCACAGAAGTTCTATACATGTTTGCCATTGTGGCATGTCTTATGAAATTTCTTTTTAATTTTGCTACAAGGCCAGTGATGTCTCATTATGATTTGCTTAATGTCCTACATTGCATATACTGCAACACTTTTTCCATCTTCATATCAGTTACAATGACTCCTTCTACGTGGTAATGCGCAGGTGTACATTAATAATCACAACATTAATAAGTCCTATAAAACTTTCACCACTTTCTTGCACAGCGTACTGCATCGTATGATGAGTCTACATTCAGCCTGTTTCGCTTTCATAGGTCCCTGGATCTTCCCTCCCTCTACCTGGTGCACCCGCTGGGCCTCGTCCGCTGTCTCAGCCGAGCAGGCAACCGTCCAGGCAGCAGCAGCTGAATGAGGTGCAGGAACTGCGGCTGGAGACGCGGCTCTTGCGCTTGGCTCTAGAGACGCAGAACTAGCAGCAGGCGGTGTTTTATGCACAGGTCCAAGAGGCAAGACTGGACTGAGCCTACAAAATTTCACCTGTCATAAGCTGCTTGATGTACGCACTGCAACGCAACTGCATTCTCCGTTCCACACCATAGCTTATATCTTGATGGCTGTCTCTTGTGGGACGTGATGTAGTGTATCTAATATTTATAAATGTGCAAGTGAAGTGAGTCCTGCATATATACTCATTGTAGAAGTTTGCAAGAAAAGCACCCTTTACCTGCAGAACTAAGCTGCTGCAGCTGCTGACCGGAGGCGCCTGCTCGCTGCAGTGTAGGGGATCAGCTCTGACAAGCAGGACGTCGGGGCCGCCATTTGAGACTTCAGGGCTGCTGTGCGGGAATGGAGGGCGGATGTCATACGCCAGAACGAATTACTCGTTCCGCTTAAGGCGTTCGTTCTCCTGCTGCTGTTCAACCACCCGCAGCCACCAGGCTAATTTGTTGTTTGTTTTATTAATATAGTAAGGTGTAAAGTTGGAATATTGTTTTTTTTTTCCTTTTGGAGTGCACGCAAGATGTGTATGTGTGTGTTTTAGTAGTAATTTTTTCCCTCTGTTTAACGTGAAGTTTTTCACTCTGGTTTGGTTTGTGGGGTTTAATGCCTCTAAGCAATTTGTAAAATAAGAAGAGCCGTAGTGGAGGGCTGCGAAATAATTTCGACCACCTCGGGTTCTTTAGCGTGCACTGACATCGCACAGCACACTGCCGTTTTGTTTTTCGCCTCCATCAAGAAGGGCATTCAATCCCACATGCTTGGCCGCAGCCGACAAGCTCCGTCAGCACTGCACTACCGCGGAGGAACAGCTTTGTTTTTGCATTCTCCTGCCAGGAGCATGCACATAGGTAGTCTTTATATTGTTTCTTGTTTGCTCTGCAGGACACAGAGGGTGTATACAGTTCCTTTCCCCCTCTGTGGAGTGCACAAGGTGTGCAGTCTTTTTTCCCCTGTGGGATGCAGAATATTTGCTGTGTTTTCCATGCTTACTTCCTTGGAATGTCATCATTTTGATTTGTGGAGTATTTTTGCACCAAGGTCTTCTTTAGCGTGTCCTGACGTCACAGAGTGAACAAGTGTCTTTCTTGTTTTCCCTGTATAAAAAACGACCACGAATGGAAAGGGATCCACCAGCTATGGAAGCAAATGCAGCTGCTTAGCCACGTTAATACAATAGGGCGTTCTGTGTAGTGCACACCAATGTTCATAGCTATGTTATATTCTTTGCTTTCTTGTGACAGCATCTACTCACGTACGATCTGTGATGTTTACATATTTGTATAACTGATAATTTCTAACCACGCTACACTGACTGCGCACTACAACTCGAGTCATATGTTATGCATTGTTTAGCAGCAATATCATTGAATTGCTATGCTGTTTACCATTGAAGCAAAACTTCGTCCCATGACAACATATAGATGTCTTTATCTGTGATATTTACAGTTTATCTGTGATATTTACTTCCTTCTGTTGTTTTATGCCGGCTAAGGAGTCTGTATAGATGTGGGCTTCTGTTATGGAATCTATCTTATTTATGGCCTCCACAGGATCGCGGATTGCATAGAGTTCCATCACAAGCGGGCCCGGGTATTCTGAAACATATTCTTTATGTACCTTTAGTTCGCTGTGTTTTGGACTAGTAGCTGCTGTTCCACCGCCATTTTCTATAATTGATGCGTCCGTATATGCAATGTAGGTACCTGGAAGTGCATCAACCAGAGGGCGAGATGCCAGCTTTTTTTGCGGCGAAGCCGTGTGGTCTTGTTTGTCGTAATAGTCGTGAATTCCCACGAAGGGGAGCCATTGGTGGTGTTTGAACTACCACTTCGTTGTACAAGGATGCTATGGGCGTAACGTACTTTCGCTTCATATTCATTGTTGCCTCTTGTTGTTCAAATAATTCTGTCAGCGTATTTATCTGTGCGAACTCTTGGAGAATAGGGATAGGGGTAAGTTTTGGTAAGACCGTGATAGTCGCATTGCGTTTCTATTTATTGTTTCCAATTTCACCCACTGCCACCTCGTGAGTCTTTGGAATTGGGTCTGGTATAGTATCCTCGGCTGTAACACCGATTGCACAAGACGTCTTGCCATGTCCGCTCGAGATCCTCCTCCCCTAGACGAAATGCGTTTTATCAAGTTTAAGGAAGTCGCAGCTACTTTTTTCACCTTATGAAGTCATTGTGTTCCTTTGCCGGATTTGCGAATTTCTAGGCCAAGAACTCTCAACTCGTCCACCTCTTCCAATGCCTGATTCCCAATCTTTAGGGTGACTCTTTGCGTTGCCAGTTGTTTTTGCTATTCTTGTTGGCAACATGAATGTAACTGGAATTTTGAGGTGACAATTCCAGACCTGCATCTTGGACAAACTCACCTATGGTATTTAAAGCCTCTTGCAGATACCGATTCTGTCTCTCAAGTTGTTTATGAACTGACCAAATCGTGACATCATCTGCGGATATCATGAACCGCACTTCTGGTATTTCAGCTAATTTCCACGCCAATGGGATAAGTGCGATATTAAATAGTAAAGGTGCTAACACTGACCCTCGTGGCACGCCTCTGTTCGAGGTGTAATTGCCAATTTGTTTTCCGTTTATCCGGATAGAAAACGTCCTCTCCTCAAGCAGATTATGTACTGCTTTTATGACCTGGAAGGAAATGCCCATACATTCCATGTTGCTAAGAATTTTGGCATGTAACACGTTGTCGTATGCCTCCACCACGTCGGTAGCCACTAGAGTGCGCACTAGGTGGCTATAAGGCGACGCGTGAATGACCTCTTCAGCGAGCATAGCCAGTCATTTTTGTGCCAAGGTTTGTTCGGAACTCAATTTGTCGAGCATTGTATTTTTTATTACATTCCAACCGCCATGACAGGCGGGTGGCTATCACCTTTTCATAGATCTTGCAAATTGTGGGTGTTAGCGAGACAGGCCGCAAAGATTCTAGGCTCGTGGGAGGTTTCCAAGCCTTTGGTATTGTTACCACCAACGAGTGTTTCCAGCCGAGTGGAATGTCTCCTCCTTGCCATACCTCATTTACAACATTTAACAAGCTGTCAACTGCGGCTCCTTCAAAATTCTTGAAGACGTCTAAGGAATATCGTCATGTCCAGGCACAGTTTTACCACGCGCTTCTTCTATAGCAGCCAATAACTCCAATTTGGTAAATGGTAATGTTATTCCTGTTTTATCAACAGCATCCACTGTCGGTGAAGGCGCCGGACAATGTGCGCGGTTCGGGAAGAAGAGGGCAGCAGCCTGATCTGCAAACTCTTCTGGTGTAAGCTGTAATGCGAGTCTAATACTTTCTGCGTGATCTTTAACCTGCCGCCTCTTTTCCATGCCATGGAAAGTACTCCAGAGGGTTTTGTTAGTTGTTCCTGAGCCCAAACGGCTGCACCACTCATCCCATCTCCTATGAGCCTGCTGTTTTTAATATCGGCGTGCCTGTGCCGTCACTCTGTTTACCTAAATTTTTTGCACGCCTTCAGGATGCCGACCAGCCTGTATCTGGGCCCGTTTTCGGCGTGCCCAAAGTTTTAGTAGGTGCAGGTCGGGAGTTGGCTTATCTTCGTTCACTGTAGTTGTAATGGTGTAATCCTTGAGTACCGTTTGAAGGGTGGTAACAAGAGTATTCGGGCTAACTGAATGCGTTCGAGTATCCTGCTGTACACTATTCCAATGTGTAACAGAAGCTTTCTTTCGAATTTTCTTCATATGTCCCAAATTAAGACCAATACTAATGGAGACATGGTCACTACCCCACGCATCTAATTCCGCCTGCCATTGTGGTGCACCAGGGCCCTTCCACCACGTCAAGTCTGGTGAGCGTTTTTGTGTTGCAGGTAGTGTGGCGACTCCTGGATGATTTAGCAGTGTAAATTCCATTTCTGTAAAGGCAGTATGAACTTGATTAACTCTTTTAGAATCATAAACATATCCCCATATGGCGTGCAGAGCGTTAAACTCTCCACCGATTAGTATCGCGATTCCAGGGTATGAATGGCGAATATGCTTTACCCATCTAAGATTAAGTACTGTGTCTCTTTACCGAGCATACACGGACACTAATACAAGGGGCGTTTTGTTTGGACGCGTGAGAAACGCAACTACTTCCTGCTGAGTGTTACACCACTTGCTCAAGTCAAGTGGCGTTTGAGAAATGTTGGCCCTAATATAGACGGCAGCTTTTCCTGGTGTTTCGGCCTCTGCTCTTGCTCGTTTATCAGGGATGAAAGGACACTGGTACCCTATAAATCCTGTTACTGAATATAACCTATTGTGCTCCTGTATCAAGAACGCCCATGAATGTAACTTGCCGTAAAATAATTTTGTCTTTATTTGCCCAACTTTATTATAGAGCCCTCTGCAGTTCCATTGTGTAATCGGTTGCCACTTGTTTCGGCTACTTCTATCCATGATGTAAGCTGCTCTGAATGAGGTGTGTGAGTTGCGTGTGTCCAGTACCGCCTTCCAAATAGGTGTGTTATCGGCAGGTTTACAATTCGGAGCATCAACTAACCTTGCTGTCGTACTGCCTGCAAGCGTTTCTTTCTGTTTTTCTGAACTCTCCTTTCGGCGTTGGGCTATAAGTGCTTTCTTTTGTCGCAGCTTTGTAATTTGTGCTGATAGCATCGCAATTTCTTTTTCTATTGTATCCTGCTGGCTTGTGCAGTCTTTAAGGTTCGGAAAATCATCAGCAGTGAATGCCACTGTGCTCCGTTTTGTGCGTCGTCCATTCTTTAGCGTAGAAGCAAAAGATGCACTGTTCTGTGCAACCACCGCAACAGGCTTTTCTTCTTCAGGCGGGTCATCACACAGCTCTTCGGCCGGAGCTGCAAATCTGTTTTTAACGATTAACGGTGCAGATTGTTTCCGCCGTTCAGCCCTTGCTAGCTCAAGCTTTCACTTTTTTGTCGGACACTGAGGAAGTGATATCGTGATCATCAGATTTGCATAGGCCGCATTTGAATTTCGCCTTTCGCGATTCAGTCATGTATTCGAGGTTAACTCTATATGGACAAAACAGTGCACAAGTCTAGGTTTGTACGTTTTGGGTCGCACTATGCGGCCGTTGTAGTGAAATCTGTCCGGAAGAGTATCTGGTCCCTGTAATGTGATCAGAAAAGTGCCTCTGTTCCCCATACGACGTGCGGCTAACACAGCATATGTTTCTGATATGAGGTCTCTGGTCACCGTCTCCGGGGAATCTTGTAGGTCTAGGTCATAGACAACACATCGCTGAGTGTTTGGACCAGACGCAAAATATATCTGGACAGAAAGATACGCCTCTGTCGTGATTGGAATCTGTGTTACTGGGGCCATTTTGCATGCATCCTACATGGTGGCTAAATGTACTGTGAAAGTATTAGATGACCTGTGGCTTACAAACCCCTGGTAACCTGTGGTACAGAGGGCAAAATGCATGTCTAGGACGACCGAACTGCGTGCTCCGGGCCGCTCGGAGCTACGTGCGCGACATCTAGCGATAACGGCTGGTTCGAGACGGGCGGAGTGTCGGCATGCGCGGCCAAGCTGATAGCACTGCCTGTCTTTTCGGGGCTCGCAGGCCTTTACCTTCTGCTTCAGTCGTCAGAAGCGCTGATGTGCGCTGCCAGTCTGCGAAAGCGCATACGCGGCGGAGCGCACGCCACTGGCTTCTCTTTTTTTTACTTTCTTTTTGTGCACTATCAAAGCTCTGGCAGGGAGCATTTCACCGCATCATTCACGCGCCGGTGTACTGCATCGTCATCCTAGCCGCGAGCCTTATATCAGTGATCGAGGTTTGGCAGGCTGCATTTGCCGGCAAATGCCAAAATCGGCATGCCATTACTGAAAGCATACTTGGACCTTAAGTGTGGCGTATACACAAGATCAGATATGCGATAACCTGAATAAAGTTTTCATCCCTACAAGTGAACAGACGAGATGCGTTAAGGCATCAACGATGGCGCCGCGACTCACAGTAGACCAAAGGAAAGCCATCACAGAGATGGGCCGGACAATGACTCAAAGAGCTATAGCTCAAGCTACTGGGCGTCCTTTAGCCACAGTCAACAGAGTACTGCAGGCATTCCACAAAGAAGGCCGACTTAAGGATGCTGCGCGTGGTCGGCCACCAAGAGCGACGACGGAAGAAGACAGGCTTGTTGTCGCAGGAGCAGCAGATGATCTGTACCTCAGCGCCAGGGAGCTTCGTGACATGTTGGCTTTGAACGCATCCACTCAGACAATCAGGAGCAGGCTTCATGCAGCAGGTGTGAAAAGTAGAATAGCTGCGCAGAAAACACAACTGAGACAAGCGGATCGGGACACGCGCCTGGAATTCGCGTCTGTGGTGGAAGACTGGACCCCAGACAATTGGAGAGCAGTCGTCTTCAGCGACGAAGCCACTTTTTGCACGCGCTGGGACCAGCAGAAGCGGGTGTGGCGGCCGGAAAAAGCACGGTAGGACTGTAGTCTGTTTCAATGTGCTCGCACGTCTGAGAATATACCCGGAGATTTTTTTGAGGCTGTCAAATTTATATTTTAAAACCAGTGAAAGGTAGGTGCAGTCTGAGTTGTTAAACTGTATAGCACGGTTGGCATTATGTAGGCAATAGAGATGAAACACGCATAAAGAACTTAAATTAGTATATTTTATTTTCGGTTTCAGGGCGAAACAATAAATCGCAGAATTAAAGGTCGTGAATGCATAATGCGAGCTCAGTTCTTACGTTTTCGGAATCGGCAATGTTTTTTTAAGTATAGAACATCAAAATCACACTTTTAAATGTTCGTTAGGTTACCTTTTCTGCATGGCACACCCACAAAATTGAATCCTTAAGCTAAGATGTGGCGAATTTTAAAACCGCGTGTGTATTTTATCATATAAAAGATGTGTGATTGATTTCGTGTATTATACTGTGCGCTGCGACGCCATATTAAAAATCTACAATGCTGGAAAGCCAGCTTAACGAGCTCGCGAACGGACATTTTGACGCTCCATATTTTGAACCATAATGGGCTTCAATCTCTTTAATGCGTTGCACTCTCGTCGTTTCCAGTCCTTCACTGCTACCACATCAGGTATCATTAGCTCTGATGGCAATTTGATTCCTCTAATAAAACCGGATTTCCTTACCACCATGCAGGGACGAAGAAAAATACATTTGGAATGTGCGCAGCAGCGGCCGTGTTTCAGTCAGCGTGTGGGGAGCCATCAGCTACGATGGACTAGGACCCCTGTACCGCATTCCTGGGCGTATGACGGCAGAAGTCTACGCGGAGGTGGCAGAAACGGTCCTCTTGCCTTATGTGCTTGATGGGCCGTATCCGGATGGGCTCTATCACTTTCAACAAGATGGAGCTTCTGTGCACTCAGCCAAGACTGTCCGATACCTTTTTGAAAGGCTTGGCGTTATGACCCTTCCATGGCCTGCAAGAAGCCCTGGCCTTAACATTATAGAAAACGTGTGGGGACTGATGAACAAAAGCCTACCCAAGAAATCGGGACTCTCCAATTGCAATCCGGACGGGCTATGGGAAGCCATTGAAAATGAGTGGGGAGACCTCCGTAATGACCGCGCTCTCGTCGACTCCCTCTACGAGTCACTGCCGAAGAGGATTGAGATCCTAAAGAAATCTGGGGGAGCCCCTATTCGCCATTAGTTTGTCCTCTCCATCCCCTAATAAACAGTAAACTTGTGGAAAAAATAAAAGAACGTGAAATGAGAAGCCAGCAATCTGTTTTCTTTAATGACCAAAGAAGAACAGTGAAATAATGACAAACCCGCCGCTTACACTTACTTCGCGGCACCTTTAATCTGCCTTCCTGCAATTGCCGAAGAACGAAAACTGCCAAACCTCGATCACTGAAATAAGGCTCGCGGCTAGGGTGACGATGCAGTACACCGGCGCGTGAATGATGCGGTGAAATGCTCCCTGCCAGAGCTTTGATAGTGTACAAAAAAAAAGTAAAAAAAAAAAAAAGAGAAGCCAGTGGCGTGCGCTCCGCCGCGTATGCGCTTTCGCAGACTGGCAGCGCACATCAGCGCTTCTGACGACTGAAGCAGAAGGTAAAGGCCTGCGAGCCCCGAAAAGACAGGCAGTGCTATCAGCTTGGCCGCGCATGCCGACACTCCGCCCGTTTCGAACCAGCCGTTATCGCTAGATGTCACGCACGTAGCTCCGAGCGGCCCGGAGCACGCAGTTCGGTCGTCCTAGACATGCATTCTGCCCTCTGTACCAAGCGCTGCGTCTATTACTCCCTGTATAGCTCTGGTGGGTATCTTCGTGATATAAAACTGCACTGTTGGTCTGATATACACTCTGGAGGATTGCTGCAAGGCTGGTGTCGGATAAGCAGAAGCTAGCATATCAGGGGCGGCCCTTACCTTCTTTGCCGGTGGTGCGTTCACTGGCCGTCCAAGTAGTTTGACCAGGCGGGTTTTCCGTTGAAAAGCGTTAGTGACGACTTCCTTTGCACATCCATAGCCTGATGTGCATCGTTTAGCTCGGGTAGTGACCCGAGCGTTGTCCTCGTATTCGAAGTAATGTCTACGTTGCTCTGTGGCCAAGTGTTAGCTCCAGGTAAAGGCTCGTTACCGCAGCCTGCCTTGTGCTTGCATAAGTCACAGCGTCTACCGGAGGGTCCATTGGCGTCCTCATGCTTGTCATCTTATCAGAGCTGGGGCTCCGCAGAGCCCCAGTAGGCCTAGCAGCAAGGCCGCGTCGGCATTCTGCAGCTCCTACCCGGAAGGTCCTTGACGATCTTCTTGCACACACGGGTTGTTTGCCCTTTATGCTCTTCTTCAATTGTTTGATGGGCGCTGTGTGGGCGCGGACTACAGAAGTAGTTCGAAATCTTACTGGACACGATCTAGCCATGGTGCTCAGCGACACGTCTTCTTCCTTCTTCCTTTGCAATTTGTTTCCGGTGTCGTTGTATGACATATGTGGTCAGAAATGTTGCGATAAAATAAATTTGTACTACAGTACAGTGAAGCACTATGAAATGCTTCATCGGTACTTTGATTAAAATGAGTGTTACAAACATTTGCTGGCCTTATGAAACTGTTTCATCAATAAACTTGCTGATACTGTTTTATCCATCACACACACACACGCATCAATGTGCGCACATCGTAGGACACACGGCTGGCGAGCGAGGTGGGTCATCGCGAGCATCGGCGTCAGAGTGTGCACGAAGATGTGTTTGAATTGCCGAACGACCAGTTTCGGCGACTGGTTCGATTAGAGAAGAAAACTTCCGTGTGGCTGTGTGAAAAACTAGCTGATGAACTGAAAGGCTCACAAATAAGTGTGTTGTCAGTGAAGTAGCAGCTGGTGTGAGCATTTGCTTCGGAAGCTAGCAACCATTGCTGTCGTACCCAGTGGCGTCCTCGTCTGCTGGGACGGGGGGGGGGGCCCAGGCAGAGGTTGTGCAGTGCGACACATTCCTCGATGATGAAAGCTGCATGCTCCGGCTGGTAATGGAGCGTCCGTTGCCTGCAAAGGTACCGCAAGTGGCTCTTGAGCACGCCAATGCAGCGCTCCACCACAGATCGCATAGAAGCGTGTGCGGCCATGGAGTACATGCCCTCTGCCGAGGTTGCGCTTGGATGTCCTGCCACTGTGGTGAGCAGCCATGACTCTAGTGGGTAACCACTGTCTCCTGCATAACAAAAATAGCTTACAGTTAGCCATGCTCTCGGCATGGCTTAATTATTCAGGTTCTTACTAAGTAGCCCAAAGCCTGGCTATGTCAACCATGACATTTAAGAACATGACAGCAATGCATGACTGCCAAGTTTAAACGAGAACCGTAATAATGTAAGTGTAGAAACTTCGTTCTGTCATAGTTGTGTCATGAAGCCATCAACAGACAGCGGCATTGCCCTCTGTCTGGATGCCAGCCGAGAATAAATTACATTTGTCACAGGAGTCTGTGTGGCTATTCGCTTGCTCCCATTCCCCTGTTCCATGCGGGAATCAAACGTTCCACTACTATTGTTAATAGTGTGGTATTTCGTACTCAACACAAGCGCCGCACACAGGTCTGTTGTCTAGATTTCTCGATAAGTGAATAACATTAATTTCAACAATGTTTTGTGCGCTATGTGTTCATGTTGCAGTAACAAAAGCAAAGAAGGCAAAATACACGAGGCGAGTGTACTACTATAACGAGCCTTCATTACTACTAGGAGACATTCACGTACCCGTAGTACATTACGGCCAGCGCACAGTGATTTGGCTCGATGTACAGGTGTAACCTAATGGGCGATATCGGTTGTTACTGCTTACCGAGGAGAAATTCCCCTCCGTCCAGCAGGCCATCTTCAATGTCCTGATGCAGCTAGCTATACTGCCACACAAAAGCATCGTGGCCGAGCCGGGGCAGCGGATATCGATAGCGAGGATTCGCGTTTTGGCATCGCAGAACTGAACGAAAACAGGTAAAGCACAATATTACTCGTGAATATGCGCTGCCAAATTGCGACGTATACCCAAAGATAAGCGGTCAATAACAAAGTAGTAGTATACTCACAATAATGGCGTTCATAACGAGTAGCCCTTGCGGCTCCAGAAAGCTGCCTTGTGAACAGCATTACCCCGCGGCGCCGCGATTGCGACGAGCGTGCCGGCAACACACCCAACGACGCCGGGAATACTGCCAAGGCGAAGGTAGCCCTCTTTCGCCGCCGCCGTCTCTTGGGGGTCTTGTGGGAAACCCACCCAGCCACGCTCCGTGGCAACCTTCACTATGGCCTCCACCAGCCGATGCGCCCAACGGCTAACCTGTGGCTGGAACAGCCCAATGTAGACCTCGTTGCCGATGGCTGCTTGAAAGCCGCCGGTAGCAAATAAACGCACTGCGCACAACACCTGCCACCGCACTGACACCGCACTCGCTCGCAAGCCTCCTAGTTAATCAGCAAGTTCGTAACACAACCACACAACAGTATCCTTCTCTAATCGAAACAGTCGTCGAAACTGGTCGTCCGGCAATTCAAACGCGTCTGCGTGCAATTTCCGACGCCGGTGCTCGCGAGGATCCAACTGCCTCAGCCGGCGTATGGCGAAGTACACTGCCGCTATTTTTTCTCTACTCAAGTTGACTGGTTTTGGGGATACCTCGTTTCGCTCACAATTTCAGTCAATATTCAACGCATGGGCGACGTCACCACCTTAGTCTTGTTAATGACGTAACCACAGTCACCGGTGAGATCAGTGATGACGCAAAAAAGCAATATGGCCGCCGACAAATAGGAGTGGGGCAAGTGGAGTGGTTTGAGACTGGTTTTGTATTGTGAATGTCACAGAATCCCCCCCCCCCC
>JAJIZL010041478.1:20521-38442 GCA_023969395.1 Amblyomma maculatum
TTGAATAATCAGCCAAATCAGCCGGCAAAAGTTTCCCCAGAAAAAGAGGGCCAATCTTTCCTCACGGTACGAATTTACTCAACACAGAATGGATCGCACATTCAGGGCAATGTAGCGGGAGGGAGAAGGAGAATACCCGTTTGTCTTTAGGGAAGACTCGCATTACAAAGTTGGATGAAATAGAGAAGAAATAGAGAGCTCTCGTTATTAAGAAAAAAGACGAGGGTGATTACAAACACGTGGTCAAAAAAGAAAACAAAAAGCTGAGCCACGTGGATAAGAGACGAGTGTTTGATAAGAAGACATTTCCAGAAATACCCCATTAGGAGATTAAGCAGGAGAAATGCCTTAGGATGAAACGAAAAACTTAAAAAGATGGCAAGAAAACAAACAAAAAATGGACAATACAGGAGGGGGCAATATGTACCTTATATCACGACATGTTAACCAGCGGTGCAGACGTTCAGCACCGCTTGGATCTGATTTACGAGCTGCAGTGCGCGGAATTCGAATGGGCTCAAGAGGAGCCGTTATATATAATAGCAGATTTTCAAGAACAGTAATCGCGGCTGCGCGTATGTGTGCGCCTTTGGAAGCCACATCAGTTCTCGTCCACGCCAGTGCGATTTAGTGAGCTTTCGCAGCTCGCGAGGCAAATTACAAGAAAAAGCGGAGGTATTAGGAAAACAAGAGCAATAAATAAAAGCCTGGCGAGCCCACTAGAAGACATAGGTCGAAGAAATAAAGACAGTATATGTGAGGGACACAAATCGAAAGATTATAATAATGAAAGCCGTTTTTAAAGGAAAGCGTTTCGCCAGTACTTTAGTATTGGCGAAATGCTTTCCGCGGTCTCTAGAAGACAGCTCCATCTCACGTCATACGAAGCGCCATATTGCGGATCTTGAACCCAGTCTGTACAGCGTGCACGATTGTTAGAACTGCAGTATTGTGCGTTGTCGATTGAATTTGGAACTATTATTTTTAAAGGAGGCAGCTCAAAATAAAAATATTAGAATGCTTGCCTTATCTCCCTCGTCCTGTTTATTCATCTGTATTTTCTTTAAAATATTTTCTTTCAAATACGCCCTTCTGCATCAAAAACCCTTTCACGTATAATTCAGTCATTTGAAGTCTGGTAACGAAAAGCGCGAGTGAAAAGCTCTTTATTAAAAAAGAAACTAAAATGTTAGCTCCCCATAAAATACGCTCTGAAGAGGCCAGCACAAAAATACACAAATTTAAGACGGAGCAAAATGCTCTCAAATGAGATAAACATATCTTTACAACCTTCCCAATCTCATCTGCAATATTCCCTCTCTGCCACCTCCTTCTTCCCTCGTCTCTTCTCTAAATACCCTCTGTAACTGCATGGGACAGTCGGTCCTATTTTTACCGGTCCACACACCCTGTATAGTACGTCTAATTTCATTTCTTGATTTCAGTTCTAATATCCATAACTGGCGGTTGATATCGAACTGTGAAAAGCTTAATCATTCACCACTTAAAATTTAAGTACAAGCTTCTTACGAGTAATTTGAATGCATATTCTCATCGTAACAAGCAAGGAAAGTAACCGCCGCCTTTGCCTGCTATCCCATGTGACACAGAGATTTACAAGATGGTCCACTCCTAGCTAGAATACTGTGAGACTGCTTTCAAACCGTCATAGCTTCCGACCCGCGCATGCAATAAAAATAACTGACAGGTCATGAGAAACACCACCAATACAGTATCTTTTGATCGTTTTGCTAGATAATCACCTTGGTCAGATGCAATGATGCTTTCAAAGCAAGGACCTTATAGATAGTAATGGATGACCATGCACATATAAAATCTAGTGAATTAAATGTCCCCCTTTAACAACATACCTCTAGACGAAGCAGCCAGTTTTGTCGCTCGATTATCGCTGCATACAGCGGAATTCATCGCTGTTGTGTCCACTACACAATGGGTCACGTCATGAGCGCTTACGGCGTAGGAGGACAGCATTATTACCTACTTGTTCACCATTTCAACCGCTCCTATCACAGAGACCTGCATTTTTTAACGCATAGCGTTATTGCCCTCATTCCTCAGAAACTCCGATGCTATAACGTCGTCTGTTCTGATGGCGTGTTCTGTGGTGTACTGCTCTAATAATGACGTTCTTAAAGCTACGCATAATTACACCTTGCACCCATTTAGCAAGTTATTACTTTCCTGGCTTAGGAGCTCTATCTTGCTTGTCGTCATGGCTTTGCTGACGTTAACGTTGAATTAAAGCTTCTTAAAACGTAAAAGGTTCAAGAGCGAAAGAAGCCAGTGATTTTTCATTGCTCTCTTCTGGAACATGAGGAGCATGAAGACCACATAACTGAACCCAAACTCTGCGCCGAGCAAGTACAGTGCGAGCTTGAAAGGTGTCTTCTTGTTCTAGATTCTCGCGTCGTTTTAATAGTCTTCTCGGAGTACTTCCGAAGTGTTTTACTCTATGGACGTGTCGATACACCGTTACAATGGGTTTTTAAGATTACTTTACTATTTTAACTTGTATTTCTCACTTTCTATTCAAGCCGAACCGTTCTTGTTCTTGTTAACGTCCCCACGAAGACAAAGGTGCCAGTGTTCTAACGGTAAGGAACTACTCCTGAAAGTAAAGTTTATTGCATAATTATCTTGGTCCTGGTTTGAAGCTCATAATATTCTGCTTATCTTAACTCAGTTACGATGATCAAAAGGTTTGATAGGTTCTGTTTCATCAGCAGCCTTGGAAAGTGCTTAATATGTACAGACTGTTTCTCATTAAAAAAGAACTCAGAGAAGAGCGACAACACGAAGAACGTTCCTTACAATGGTAATCATTCAACGATGGCTTTCCAATCACTTTCCAATCACTTTCCAATCAATTCTTTCTTCGTCGAAGTGCTCTGTCAGCTTCCGGGCGCAGGTGGATGGCCTCCATGAACCTTCATTATACACTCCGATCGAACCTCTTGACTACACTACAATTGTTCACTACTATCGTCGTTGCCGTACCACTTACCCGCCACCACATCACACGCTTCCTCACATCGACAGCACATACTGGCGACAACTCCAGACACATTCGTTCCCATCTCCTCAATTTGCCCACATCTTTCACCCCACGGACTTCCCACCTTACTGCACCACATGCAACGCCACCCCACCCACCCTCTACTATTACTTATGGGAATGCCCACATCTCATCCGCGTTCCTCCCGTCAAACAAACCAACCCCTCCTCATGGGAGGCTGCCCTTCTAGCCACGCAATCTGCAGATCAGTTGTGGCTGGTCGAGCGGGCTGAGCAAGAAGGAACAGCCAGAGAGCTCCTGGACTAAGAGGTCATCCTGGGAGTGTTTACATTTTTTTTTTTCAAGTAAAGTTTTTTTTTTTCAAATAAAATTTTTTTCCTCCTTCTCCTCCAACACAACTTCCTGTTAGCCATTATATTGTCTTCAAGCGTAATATATTGCTTGTAAAATATTTTGTTTACCTTAAAATTCACGGAGAGTGCACTTCCAATTTTTTGCGATACAGGCGACTTTCAAGCAAGTATTTCATGCTACGATGCACCTTGCACGATATTTGATGACGCAGCCTGGGATAGAGATGATACAAAGGAGCATTTCTCGTGCTTAGTCGCACTAAGAGGGAAAGCACGCATATTTATTCGCACCAAATTATCCAGCCACCCATGCTGAAGTCCTGGGCCTGGCCGACCGACCGACCGGCCGACCGACCGCAGCGAATCCAAAGCCACACTTCCAGTACACGCTAGGGAACATACCTGGCCAACACGGTGTGCAAGGGACGAAAATCCTCGCAGCTTGCTAGACAATGCCATAACTGACTATGACCCCCTTCTTGATTAAAAAATGCCGTCCTTCCACGTAAATTCATCCACTGTGCAGTATTCTGTAAAGTTTCCTTTTTTGTTTCGGATTCATTTGGTCCTCGGGCAGTGGCCGGTTGACGAAGACGCGGCTTTCAAGGGTGCGTAGAAAGAGGCTTGACTATTGGCACATTAACTAGTATACCTCAACAATGGCTGTCTGACGAAAACAAGGTTTAACTGGCACATGAGGCGAGTGGCGATGGTCATCGTCGATGGCAGTGCCTACTATCTTCTGATCTTTGATACTGGCAGCTCGCTGCTTTTGTCCGATGTCGCCGTCAGGCTGACCCAGCTATCGCCAGATTACCTAACGTATCTGGGATTAAACATGGAACGTCAGCGAATACTACTCCTTATATTTCGCCGATCGTTCTTCGCAGAGTGTTATTGTTATCATCTACGGTGTGTTTTATATTTTTTTTGCGTTTCGAAGAGTTGGGACCATTGTGTTGTTCTTCTCCTTGAATAACTTCCTTCCTGCCTCCTACATTCGCGCCTTTGTGTTGTTATTCCATCCCTTCTGGCGCTGATCCCTTCTTTCTTCAAAACAAAATAGAACACATAAGTCAAGAAAAATTTATTCTAACGCGAGATTTCGGGATCAACTCGTCCCCATAATCAGGGGCAACTGATATGCATGCCAGCCGCAACAGGCAGCGGTCTTCGCTTCCCATTTCTCAACGCGCAGAGCATTCCAGTGGTGTAAGCGTAGGGTAGCATTGCCGGACTCCTATTCACTGTCCCCGCTGCGACTCGGATCGATCATGACTCGACGTGTCGCCTTTTGAAAGCATTGGGCTCCATTACCAAAAACTTCACCTCATCGCAGGCGGTTCTGTGGTCAGCGCATTCGCTGTGATCAGCACAGGAGGTCCTTCCTGTGCTGCCTGGTTAGCTGGGTGAGGCTTTTGGTACCGCCGTTAAATGAGTCCGTTCACTCGGAGCTTAGGATTTTGTCACTACAGTAGGTCGTTTTTCTCTGGGAATGCAGTATTTTAATCGTGGTAGAAACTGTGGCGCAGTGTCTACGGAGCTCGACTACTGTCCCTAATGGTGCGGGATCTAATCCCGGCCTTGATGGTCACTTTTCCATCCAGGCGAAAAGCAAGGCGCGCATGTGCACGTGCACTTTAAAGAACCCCAGGTCAGTGCACGTTAAAGAACCCCAGGTTGTCGAAATTTCCGGAGTCCTCCACTACGGCATCTCTCATAGCCTGAGTCGCGTTGGGACGTTAAACCCCACAAGCCAAACCAAACCGGCTGATCTACCACGACTAAAAGACCGCATTTCCAGAGAAAAAAAGAAAATTAGAAGCAGGCGCCTTTGCCTGCTTCGTAGGGGATAACTATGGTCAGAGATTTATCACCTTCGACGTTTCGGTTTCACGTTTGACACAGGGTTTTGCTGAAAACATTTTTTCGTTCGTATTGCGCCCAAAAATATTGCCCAATTTTTCCAAATGTACCGCAAATTTACCAGTAGAAACCTTGTTTTTTCTTTCGCAGTTTTTCCCACTGTTTAAGGGCCTTCTCATCTGTACACTTGCCACGTTGCGCAGGAAATTTTTATTTTGGTATAAGCTGCAATTAATTCAATCGTTTTTACCTAGCCCAGCGTGGAAAATGGCAGTTAAACTAGTGGGTAAATATTTACCGCCTTATGACTAACGCTTCAGATTCTGAACCGGAATGCGAGGATAGATGTATAAAGCAATTCGATAACAGCTTAGCTGAACACCGCTGGCGACGTGACGCTATCACTTCACACATTGACAACATCGACGACACAGTCCAAATGCATCCGGCAATCATTGGAATAAGTGTCAGCCTTCAAAAGGGGATAGCATTAAATGCTTGAGCAGCAAAGTGGTTACGTGCCAGATGGCAGTGTCGAGATGTATAAAGAAGGTGAATTCAGTAGATAAATTTCCCAGAATAGATTTAACAGATTTAAGAGTTCCACCCAGCACCTCCACCAAATGAAGAGGGGTTTATTAGGGGTTATTCGGAGGACTGGAGACGGCAACCGGTGACACACAAAGATCGTAGAGTAAGGCACAAGACAGTCCGAGCTTCGAGTGCGCGCGCCAGCTGTCAGCCGTCTTCGTCGTCGTTTGCGTGGGCGCTGAATCATTTTCTTCCTTACAGGATCAATGAGTGAGCGTTTCAGCATACTCGTGCATGAAAATGAAATTTAAAAAATATTATTGTCATCACAGTCGTGATGAGCCGGAAATGTCCTAATTGCCACAGAGGGGTTCCTTCCATTCACAAAAATTGTGGTTCCTAAGCTCCTGTACAACCATCGCACGCCAGCATATTCACTGTGCTGTAGCCTGTGACATACTTCTGAAGACATGCACCCTTCCTAACCATAATTACACCCAGATTTTCTAGAGATCGGTGGTTCCCAGACGGCGCTCCTCTAGGCTCCTATTATGCTCGGTTTTGTACGAAAACTAAAAAATGACTTTTTCAAACGTTCTCAGTTATGCACGTCACACTGCACTTCAGCTGTTGAAGCGAATAAAATATAGAAAGCACAGTTGCAGCA
Source organism: Amblyomma maculatum (assembly GCA_023969395.1). Classification (NCBI taxonomy): domain Eukaryota; kingdom Metazoa; phylum Arthropoda; class Arachnida; order Ixodida; family Ixodidae; genus Amblyomma; species Amblyomma maculatum. Next base: position 26,976 of record JAJIZL010041478.1, read on the forward strand.
ATTTAAACGCAAACCACTGTTCGCTATTCGGATGTAACGAGTAAGTTCTGTGGTGGTTAGGAATATTATTATGCAGATCCACGCTTGACATAGCTTGTTTAGAAGGCATGGTGACATAAAGCTCTGGCAGGAGCACGGTAGACAGGATCGAGCATAACGCAAAACAGCCGGCTCCTGCGAGCGAAGACCAATCCGGCTATTCCCTTTCATCTTTCTGCTTCGGGCGGGCAAAGTTAAGCCCCACTTGAGAGCTGAGACGACATCCCAGCCTATAATAAAATGTGCTTCTCGAAGGCACGTGGAGCAGCTTACACTAGTAAGGCAATAGTCCTTGGAACTGTTGCCTTACTCCTCTACTGCAGTGGTTCATTTTTGAATGGCTAGCGGAAAGAGCGCGTCAAAAGCAGGGCACAAGCTGGAGGACGAGATACAAAAGCTCCGCAAATCAAATACGTGTTGCAAGTGCTCACAACAAATGCCGACAGAAGCGTTCTCAGTAAACACTACAGAAAGGTAAAACAAGATTAGCGTCGTTTGTTTATTTTCCTATCAGCAGTCTCTAAGATAAACATCGTTTTCTCGTCCCTCTTGAGGCAAAATGGTGTCACACGTGTCGAACTTTTTTTGCTTATCACAGAGGCTTCACGCCACCTTGCGCATAGGAAGCTTATTTGTCTGCGTAGGACATTAAAGATTTCCCGGATAGGGATGGCAACCCCTTTCCTACCCGCGCAGAGCCGGTTTGTTTCCCAATACTGCACTCATTGCAACAGCGTGTTCTCCAAAGCGAACGCTGATTCAAGGTCTTCTTCCCCACATGCACGCTCCGGGAACCAGTAGAATTTCACAGAACACCGGGCTAATGCAAGCCGGTAATTTTCCATTTTGCCGTTTTCACACTGCTGTATCTAAGGCCCGCGTTCTTAGAGAGATTCCTGGACCTGATAAGTGCCAGTTTTGGCGAGCCGAGCCAGTTGCTTATTTCAACGGAGGCTCATGTCGCACACATAGGAAATTGGGTGAAATCAAGCAGTGGGTGAATATGTCAGTAGCAACAACGGGAGGTTTTAGTAGAGTTCACAGAATGCAATAATTTGCGAATCGTGAATATCTTCTTCGGCAAATGGAGGAGCTACTATGGTGAGAATAAAATGAAATTCTCCCCTAACTCCGGCAGTGTGCACGACCTCAAAGATAATCGGATAGGTGCGATGGAGTTACCAGAGGGCGGTAAAGTCTCAAATTAGTCAAGATTCGAAAAGGAAACAGAACAAATTTGTAAGGAGGAAGCCCCTCAATGAATTAACTGTGACAGTGAAAGTAGAGGAATTCATTATTTCTCTTTATACATGATATTCTCCTTTAACCGAGGAAGACAACCTTAGAATACAAGCAATAAACGCAAATTTAAGATTTATCGTAATTGAGTTGACGGTAGTAATACAGGCGCTAGGACACTTCTGACACCGGCAAACTAAGCAACAGAAATATCTGACTAAGAAACACCAAAGCATAAAAGTGTCTAAACCAACAGAAATAATAGAACAGGCAGATCTGTGAAAGCTAATCAACAGTGTATGTGGAGAGAATTAGGTGTTTTCATAAAAACGTTCGAGATAAAAATAGGCATTTTGAATAAAAGAAACAAACGCGCTGAGATACAAGGCACGCATTGTCATTACCAATATGGATAAGATAGAGTAGATGAGAAATTGTTCGCTGCTGTACATAGCAGCCAAATTGATCATGATGGAAGACAATGGGAATGACTACGTTGTAGAGGAATCATACTTTCCGGCAGTAACAAAGAGTGAAGTCAACAATGCTTTGAAAGCTAAGAAAATTGGTTAAAAAAAAGCTGACGAAGATTATGCAGTTGCAGAATTGCAGCAGGGCGGTGAGCACACAGCGTTAGAAAACGAAAACACCCTGTGCAGTCAATGCCTCATGGCCTGAACTGTACCAGTACCTTGGAAGAACATCAAGATAATATTAATCCATTAAAAACGGACATCAAGGACTTAAAAAATTATTGACCGATCAGCCTACTATTTGTTACATACAGAAAATAGATGACATCATTATTATCAACCAGACTGTACAAAAATGTGCGGAATATAAACAACTTCTATATATTACATGCATTCATTGCTCACAAGAGAGCACTTGACTGAATATAAACTCACGCAGGCATTGGGAAATTACGGCGTAGGCAAGTCATGCGAATGTACTCAAATATATATGTAGGAACTGCACAGTAGCCCAATTCATGCTTAAAGAAAGTAATAAAATTGCTGTAAGAAAGGCGTCAGACAAAGCAACACGTTCTTACTATTCGCCGCTTGCTTAGAGGAAGCTTTCAAGGAGCCTTATTGGTAGGAGTTAGGGAAAAGAGTAATGAAAAATGCCTTAGTAATCTAAGATCAGCTTATGGCATTGCCTCGCGGAGTAGCTCAGATGACGAAATGAAAAGGATGACTAATGGCATAGTCTAGCAACGTAAAGTTGTAGTCCTAAAATTATTATCCGGAAGATTAAAGCAATATTCAGTAGCTTCGGGAAGCCACACCAGTTTCGATATTAAACGACGTGCTTGTAGAAGCGAGAGTATATATGTACTTAGGGCAGATAATAGCTGCAGATACGCATCATAAAAGCGAAATAACTAACGCCATCAGCTTGTACTGAAGCGCACTCGACAAGCACTTGCCAAATTGTTACATCCTGGCACACAGGGACAGCAGTACAGCAGAGACCTCAGGTCAACGGGGGAACGGGGAGATTCAGCGCAACAGCAGCAGAAGAAAAAGAAGAATCAGCACGCGTACAAGTCCGTCTTCGTCAAAGAGATCACGCTTCGTCTTCTTCGGGTACTACACTGCCTCCCTTCCGAAAAAAGCAGCAGTCCTGATGCTAAGCTCAAAGGAGAAAAACACCTGCACAAGCGCGCATAGAATCTGCGCGTGTTTCTTTACGATAGAAAATGTAGCTGACGAAACAAGGCAGGGGGAGGGGAGGTGGCGGTGGGGGTGGAGGCACTTCCAGGATCACACGTAATACGGCTTGAGCCAGACTACATGCACAACTTCAGGACGTGAGGAAAGGCGGGTTGATGGTCGGTGTCCACTGGGAAGCGCATCGTAGTTGAGGTCACCAACGCGGTGATAACCGCATACGGTCCAAAGTAGCGTTTTCTAAGTTTTCCCGACAGGCCTCGACGGCAAGCCGGTGTCCAAACTCAGACCTTATCGACAGGTCGAAAGTCAACGTCGCTTCTCCGGCGGTTGTAGCGGTGAGTGTCGGTAAGTTGTTGATGCTATATGTGGAGTCGTGCAAGTTGTCGAGCCTCCTCCGCGCACTCGCATACAAGTCGAGCATCATCGGCTACGCCGTGAGGTGGCTCGTGCCGCAGCATAGCATCGAGCATTGTAGTGACGTTTCTACCATGCACCAGTTGAAAAGGTGACATACGTGTTGTCTCCAGGACTGCAGTATTATAAGCAAACGTAACATAAGGTAACACCTCGTCCCAATTTCGATGGTCGGCGTCCACGTACATGGCGATCATATCAACTATCGTCTTGTTCAGCCTCTCCGTCAGCCGTATGGCTTGCGGATGATACGCAGTAGTTCGCCGATGGCTGGTAGAGCTTACACGCAGGATCTATTGTTAAAGTTGTGCCAGAAATGCAGTACCCCGGTCAGTGAACAAAACTGCCTGTGCGCCATGTCGCAAGAATTTCACGCATTTGCTCCTGTCTTGCTTCTCTTTCTTTCAAGCAACTCCAGCGTGGCGGTTGGTGAATGGGATGTGTTGCGCCATCGACAATAATTCTATGCTTTGCGACTGGGGTTAGTGAACACTGTGTGTCGTGGCAAAACAATCCTTGTATCAATGTAAAAGTTCTAGAAGATCACGCGCATGGGACAACTCTTTTTTTTTTTATATCGCGGTTCAGTTGCAAGGCCTGTTTTCCGAGGTCCGGATAACATCTCTTGCTCAGGAAACGCAACAACCTCGCGAATGTCGCGAATTTCTTCCACTTACGTTGTAACTGTCCCTTTTGTCAAGTGTTGCGGCTTGTTCCTAAAACTGTTCACAACAACGATGGCCCATCTTACGTCTACGTTTCCTGTCTCATTCGGAACACCTATTCCCTTCTCAGCACATCCTTCCATGCACTTTCGCCCCAAGCAGATGTCTCGGCTCTAACAGGCAGACTTTTTTCGGCTCCATGTCTATCACTGCGTCATACTCGTGAAGAAATTACAATAATGGTATAAGATCACAAATTTCGCGGGGCACGGCTCATCACAAATTTCGATGTGGGCGGCGAGTTTTTTTAAGGTACACCAGGTGACCTCCGGCAGTCGTATTGAAGAACCATCCCACGAGGTAGTCAGTTCTCGCAGGCGGCGGCAAGAATTTCGCTAAATATCGAATAATCAGCACCGCTGTTAACGAGGGCGACTACCTCGTGCCCGTCGATTACTATTTAACGTTGCTGAAAACCGCGAAGCCCTTTGTAACCCTAAGGATGCAATCGTTCGTTACAGTAATACGGAAAGTTGAGCTAGTTGGTACATGATTGCAAATTACGAGCGCTGCGACGTAGAACAACAACGAAAGAGTAAAGACAACGACAGGCGCTACTATCAACTGAACGTTTATTAGAAGAACACAGATTAAATACTCGCAGAAGACAACCAAAGGCACATGCGCTTCACAGAAGCGCATGTGCCGTCGCAGCGCTCGTAATTTGCAATCGTTCGTTGTGCCACGTTTTAACGTAGATGGAGGCTATTTTTTTCGCCCGACTACGGCAACGCCGTCTCCAGGCGTAAAGTTCTCACATTTCCCTACTAGGAACAGGGGACAGCTGTTCTGAAGGCGAAACCCGCGAGGAGGGGAACTTGGCGACGTAGTGACGGCGAGCGCGATGGTTGCGGAGCTTGCACCAACGATGAAGGACGTCGAAGGTACTCCTGAATCTCCTGCTGTTCCCCGTATCAGGGCCGCGGATCACGTCGGTTGAATCTTTGAAAGCCGAGTGTTCGATACATGCAGCGACTATACATGCGGTCCAGCTCACCGCAGTAAAAACATAACGGCAACCTGTAGTGGACCTCCAGATGTCTAACTTCCTTCGCCCGCGTGGCTACTTGGGTGCTTCATACTGCGGCACGAATTAGCGGCGCCGAACACCGAGATCCTCAGCCCGTGGGTGTTGGCGAGGGATGGGAGGCGTCGGACCAGCAATAGCGGCATTGCTCATCGCTGATTGCGCGTCTAGAGCAACAGCTGGCACTGCTCCTGACGTGAGTGCGTGTTGCACGTCTTCCTGAACCGCTGTAGTAATGGTTGCTGAGGAACGTTGCTCAGGAGCTATGAAAAACCTATTGAGCTCTGGCGCGTCATCACGAATAATTTCGCCGACATCAGCGAGGCTAAAACTTCCTTGACCAGACGAGGTAAGGCTCGATAAGTCCAGGAAGTTGCCGAAAGTGGCTGTTCCTTTGTGGCCAACGCGTGTTCAATGACAGTCGCTTCGGTGACAAAACTGGCTACTGTAGTCGGTGGATTTCATATAAGCCCACCAGAGATCTCATTTGGTATGCCTCGCATCAAGGAGCATACATTTTTCTTCTCTGTAGCCTTGGGGTCGGCACGAGCGCTTAAGCGCACAACGTCCTTCTCACGCTTATCACTCTCTCGCGAGGCTTGAAGACGAGATTGTAAATACTCTACAGCATGCTGTCATGAATCGCAGGTTATCAATATTTTTGTGTAATCGCGGCTATACAGATAGCGTGATAGCGGTGGCGCGATTATCGCGAGTTTTTTCTTTTTCTTTTCTTTTTTTTTCGCAAGCTTGGCATAAGGCATATTATAGAAACTCATGCAAATTATTTTCGTTAAGGAACCGATGCAGGCTCCCACTCTTGTCGTTGTCGGTGAGCCATTTAGAGAAGTTTTGTTGCCTTGCTGTGGTTAGTCCCACTTCGTGCAGAATCTATGTCCTTGATGCCCTTGTCCCTGCACAAGTCCTCAGCAGGAAGCGAACATCCACTTCTGCAGCTGGTGTGGAACTCTTCGGGGATGTGGTTGGTCCGATGTCTGCTTTAGATTCCCATCGGCATGTTACTGACGGGGTAAGGGCCGCCCCAGCTCTTATCCTTCTAAGGGAAACCTCTTCCAATCTCGTTAAGTTATGAGGTAGAGGGAATGTACACGGGGGAATGAGGGCACGTGAGGGCACGTTGGCTATACGATAAGCCACGCCGTTCGGGCACCGGGCGGCATTCCACTGCAAACTGTGATGAAATAAACTACGTTCGGTTACCAACCAACCGGGCCTTCGTCTGCTGTTCCCCGACGAAACACGACATTGGTGACGAGGATGGGATCCTGACCAGTTTTTTGGCAAGCCGACATGGCAACGAATGATCCGGCAGCGGCAGGTTCAGTGACACAAGTCTTCGGTCGACTGGGACATATCGAGCCTTTTGAAGAGTCTACGAGCGACTGGCCGTCGTACGAGAAACGATTGACGTCGTTTCTTCTAGTCAACCGTATCCCCGAGGATGACAAGGTACATGCGTTTTTGAGTCCCGTAGGCCCAAAGACGTACAGTCTCCTCAAGTCGTTAACCGCACCGAGATTGCCCTCAAAGTTTCGACGTGTTAAAGAAGCTTCTAGGTGACCACTTGTCACCAAAGCCGTCCGTAATTATCGAACGCGCAAAGTTTCACAGAAGAGCGCAACTCGAGACTGAGTACATTTCAGAATATGTAGCTCAGTTGCGCAAGTTGGCGCAGACATTCGAATTTGAGGCGGCCCTAGATCAGCCTTTGCGGGACCGTTTCGTCTGCGGTTTGCGTGAGAAGACATACAACATGTGTTATTCACGGAAGATAACGAGCTAACTTTCCAGAAAGCTGGGGAACGAGCGCTAGCCGTGGAAGCGACGAAAAGGAGCGTGGCAGATGCACACGTCTCTGAAATGAACGTACCGGACGTTCACAGGGTCAGAACGGTTGGGGAAAGTGATATGACGCAGCGGAATTGCTATCACTGCGGTTCTGCGAAGCATACAAGCCGTTCGTGCCCGCACATCGCAGACACCTGATTAAATGTGATAAGGAAGAACACATTCAAAGAGTGTGCCAAGCTAGTAGCAGCGAAAGCCAAAGGGAGAGCGGCCCAGCTCGGTGAAAGTGTTAATCCCCGGCCAAGCGTCTGCTAACATGAAGGAAATTGTTTCGCCTTTTCTGGACCCGATAAAAGTTTTCATGCACGTGCAAGGTGTACCTTTGGAAATGGAGCTGGATACTAGGGCTACTGTGTCCATCATGTCTTTACATCAGTTTCATCAGATGTTTCCTCGACTAAGGTCATGTCAACGACGCTCAAGCTAAAGACGTTCCAGGGAGCCATCGTTCAGCCTGTCGGAATTGCTCACGTTGCCGTTCAGTACGGAGAACAGAGGGCCCAGCTGCCTCTTTACATCCCGAGAGAAAAGTACCTGCTTGGTCGACAATGGTTGCTAGCCATCCCACTCAACTGGAGCCGTATTTTTGAGCTCAGCGCCATTTCCAGGTCAGATGTTTCTGCATTTTCAAGTCAAAGTGGCTGATTGCGCACGCTTCTAGACAGGTACCAGAGTTTGTTTAAGGACGAACTGGGGACAATTGCAGGAGAAAGAGCGGAATTGGCACTAAAGGAAGATAGCGTGCCGAAATTTCTAAAGGCAAGAAATGTGCCCTTTGCATTGCAGCCTGCAGTCGAGGCGGAGCTTAAGAGATTGGAAGGCCAGAGAGTAATTTCACCAGTCGCGACGAGTGACTATGTCACACCGGTGGTACTAGTAGTAAAGAAGGTCGGTAGCATAAGGCTATGCGGAGATTACAAGTCTACCCTAAATCCCTGCCTTGAAACTGACCGGTACCCATTCCCGAGAGCCGACAAGTTGTTTGCAGCGCTCGCAGGGGACCAAGAGTTTTCTATAAGATTGACCTCAACCGAGCGTATCAGCAGGTAGTAATGTCAGAGTCCTCAAGAAAATACTTGACTCTAAATACGGACTTTTTGTCGTAAACAGGCTGCCGTTTGGGGTTTCTTCGGCGCCTTCCATTTTTCAAAGAATTATGGACACCATGTTGAAAGACTTGAAAGGTGTCAGCTGCTATTTGGATGATGTTCTTATCACAGGCAGGACGCCGGATGAGCATTTTGCCAATCTCTAAGCGGTCCTAAAGCGGTTGATGGAGCGCGGAGTTCGAGGGAAGAAAGAAAAGTGTTCGTTTTTTTAAAAAGAACCGCGGTATCTGGTTCATGTTATCAGCGCAGCAGGGGTCAGCACAACGCCAGAGAAGATAGAAGCGCTATTAAAAGCTTCTGCGCCCACTTGCAAGCAGTAACTGCAGTCCTTTCCGGGCATCGTGAATTACTACGGGAAGTTTGTTCCATGATTGTCCACTCTTGCTAGCCTTCTTTACATATGCTGCATCGCGGCCAGCCATGGCGCTGGGATGAATCGTGTCAAGGGGTATTCGAGGAAATCAAGAACGCGTTGACGTCATCCTCTCTGCTGGCGCACTACGACCCAGATAAACCTTTGCAAGTGGCATGTGACGCTTCCGAATATGGCATGGGGGCAGTACTTTCTCATGTTGCAGAAAATGGAAGCTCCCGCCCGGCCGCTTATGCGTCGCGCACATTAACTGACGCCGAGAAAAAGTACAGTCAGCTAGAAAAGGAAGCGCTTTCCATTATTTTTGCCATCAAAAAATTTCATTTCTACATCTATGGAAGATGTTTCACGTTGATTACGAATCACAAGCCGTTACAAACGATACTGGGGCAAAAGGCAGGCATTCCATCGATTGCGGCAGCACGTTTACAGCGATGGGCTGTCACGTTGTCTGCTTACAAATACTCGCTCGTGTACAAAAAGTTCAGTGACAACGCAGAAGCAATTTTTTTTTTTCAAGGTTCCCTATTCACAGCCAGGAAGACGGCACGTCCGAAGGCGAGGAATCGTTCTATGCGTTGCGCCTGGAGTCTATGCCTGTATCTGCCAAAGAGATCTCGCGAGCTACATCACGGCATCCGGTGCTTTGCAAAGTTCTCCAGTATACAAGTATAGGCTGGCCAATGCACTTACGAGATGCGAGTCTAAAGCAATTTTTTGACAGACAGATGCAACTCAGTGTGCATCAAGGGTGCCTCATGTATGGAATGAGGGTTGTGATCCCGTCTTCCCTACGAGAGTCAGTGCTCGAATAACTGCACCCAGGTTATCCCGGCATAGTGCGGAGCAAAGAATTGGGTCGCAGTTAAGTATGGTGGCCGTCAATTGATGCTGACTTGGAAACAAAGGTACGAAATTTCCAAGCATGCCAGGAACAACGAAATGCTCCATGTAAGACACCTCTGAATCCTTGGGCATGGCCGACTGCACCGTGGAGGCGTATTCGTCTAGACTTCGTGGGGCATTTCCGAGGAGCAATGTTTCTAGTGGTAGTAGATGCTCACTCAAAGTGGCCGGAAGTGTTTGTCATGCGGAGCAAAACATCCGAACGTACTGTTGCTTGCTTACGTGAACTTTTCTGCAGATTCAGAATACCGGAGACGGTAGTGTCTGACAATAGACCACAACTTGTTTCTGATGAGTTCAAGGCATTCATACAGGACATCGGAGCCAGGCATGTCGTGAGCGCCCCTTACCACCCAAGCACAAATGGTCTGGCAGAACGTTCTGTGCAAACGTTGAAGTCGGCTCTACGCAAGGCATCTCCTGGTGAATCTGTCGAAAAAACACTTCGCAAATTTTTGCTGGCGTACCGAAATACGCCACATCCTATTACGGGAGAGGCCCCAGCTAACCTATTGATAGGTAGAAGATTGCGTACTAAGCCGGATGCAATCAAGCCTTCAGTGGAGGGAAAGTTGATGCGAGAAGAAAGTATATGCACCGACGCCAGCATTGAGCAGCAGCTCCAAGAGGCTGTTACTGCCATCGAGCAACACCTTAACGGCACAGGTCTAGTGTGCTCGCCCGCCAAATCCGAGCTGTTCGTCCTCACACCATTACAACGGGGACGGAAACGCGCTCCCCCTCGGGAGTGCGATCACATAAAGATCGTGACTGCATCGGGGAAGCGCATCCCCGAAGTTCCCAAAATCAGGGTCTTGGGCCTGCTACTAAACAAGAACGGCCGCAACGACGAGACCATCAACAAGATTACCACCAAGGCAATGGACGCTATCCGGCTCATACACCGAGTCTCGACACGATGGGCAGGCATGCGTGAAGACAGTCTTCTGCGCCTCGTCCAGTCGTTCGTGACCAGTCACATCGCCTACGTTGCGGCCTACCTCAACTGGCAGGTCACTGACCGGACAAAGATAAACACGCTGATCAGACGGGCTTACAAGACGGCGCTGGGATTAATGGGGACCACGAGTACGGCTCGGCTCCTGCAGCTCGGCGTCCATAACACCTTAGAAGAAATAGCCGAGGCGCAGCTCACGGCGCAAATGGAGCGCCTCTCTACCACCAAGACAGGCCGCAGTATACTGACGTCCCTGGGTTACAATCCCCGAGCTCCCAGTCGGCAATCGTGCGAGATCAGCGATGAGGCGTGGGCCCACATCCACGTGGACCCAATCCCGAAAAACATGCACCCCGAGTACAACCAAGAACGGCGGCAGGCGCGGGCCAAAGCCCTCGTCGAGCAACACGCCCAGGACCCGCACGCCCGGTTCGTGGATGCTGCGGAATACAAGCGAGAAGGATTCGTGGCAGTGGCCGTTGCGGCGGCTACCGGCATCAAAACAACGGCAGCGAGCGTGCGGTGCACGGACGCCACAGACGCCGAGGAGGTTGCCATTGCTCTGGCGATCTCGGAGGCCGAGTGTCGCACCGTGCTCAGCGACTCGAGGAACGCTGTGCGCAACTTTGCCAAGGGGCGAGTGTGCGCGCCGGCGGCCGCCATCATCAGTAAGCTCCAGCTTCAAGACCGCGGCAACACTTTCCGCATCAAGTGGTTCCCGGCGCACGCGGGAGATTGTGCATCCTCACCGAATCACAACGAGACGGCCCATTCGGCGGCGCGAGCGCTTACCTTCCGCGCCCCCGAGAAGGACCGTTCCGAATGGTGGTTCGAAACAAAAGACCGAATGACCAGTTACGAGGAAGTGACAAAATTTTACCGCCTAGCTCGACGGACAATGCCGCCGCCTCATCCGGCACTTAGTCGGGAGGAGGCGGTCATCCTAAGGCAAATGCAAACCGGGTCACTCCTAGCCCCGGCAGTGCTACACGTCCTCCACCCAGACATCTACGCGAGTGATATGTGCAGTGTGTGTCAAGTGGGTCCGGCGGACCAATGGCACATCATGTGGGACTGTGTCAGGTTCCCGACCGAAGCTGCATCCAGGACATACCCGCCGGAACTTCAA
>JAJIZL010041479.1:0-16708 GCA_023969395.1 Amblyomma maculatum
GAGTGAGTGAGTGAGTGAGTGAGTGAGTGAGTGAGTGAGTGAGTGAGTGAGTGAGTGAGTGATGCTTATTACGCCTTTTCATTTCTGGACCTTTCTCGCGTAAAAAGGTCGTTTTATTCACTGAGGACATTTTACAAGGACTGAAGCCATCAGCCCATGTTCTGGAATCCGTTCTGAAGCTTGATAATGTGGGAATGAATTTATATTCGCACTGTGTGATGGCTCTTTATTTGGGTCTATGGACAAAACAGCTGCTGTGTTTTAGCCGTGAGATCGATGGTCTGCTGGTTAAAGTGTGTCAACCCAGTCGTTTTGTGCAAACAGTGCAGTTGCTAGAAACCTCGAAAATCTGAGTTCACACCATGCATGGAATATAATTTCATAGGCAATTATCTCTCCAACAGGACATGAGACGGGCTCTTAGCGCATTCAGCCAATCTGGTTGCGCAGATCGGACAAACATGAAATCGAAGCATTCAGAAGAAAGAGGCAGTGGTGAGGACTCAGCAGTTTGTACGGAAAGCGTTACCGGCGCCTTATGGTTACAAGTTCGACATGTGCATGAATCTTGTTGCTTCCTTACGACTTCTTATTTGGCTTCACAAAGCAATGTTTTCGTAGAAGTAAAATACGTTTAACACCATAACTAAACTCAAGCCATGTCGTCTCTAACTTTCACGAAACCTAAATGTTGACCATAAGCCGGTGTGGCTGGGTTCCTTTCATTTCTCTCAGCCAGAGTATACACCCATCCAAGCCCTCTGTGAAAATACCTTAAAAATAAACCGGCAAAAGCAGCGATAGGAGGGTGTCTACGAACGAAAGCCGGAACCAGGCTCCTGTTTCCCGCTGTCATTTTTCAGCGCAAGTTATGGATGAAGAGGAATCTCCTTGGTATACCCGCGTCCTTCTGCTGAAACTAGAACGCCGAAACAAGAGCTTCCAGGTAAATCTTGGAACGCATCTTCGCCGAATATCTCCTTACATACCTGCGGGAAGACGCTATGCAAACACAATGGAATCGTTCTCGCACCTTGTAGGAAAAAAAAAACACAAGCAACAAGAACGCTTCGAGAGCTCTCGCGTTGGCAAAGTGCACGAGGCTGAGCAAATGTTCGCGGTCGCTTCGAAAGCCCACAAGCGGGCTTCAGGATTGGAGAAGCTGTTGTTTCACGGCCGCCAAAGTGTGTGAGAGTGCCGATATCCGGAAGCTCTTTACAAGCCGCCTACGCTGCAATCGACCCTGGGAACAGGGCGGCGAAAGCGAGATGCTTTTCGATACAGCACTTCATGCGACATAGCAGCACCGTATTTTCATATAGCCGCTACGAGGAAGGTTAAGTTACGAGTTGAGTTAAAGTTAAATTGGTTCACAGGAAGGGAAAGGCGCAGTAACTGTCACACTTGCTCTGTGGACACCCGAACCGCGCCGTAAGGGAAGGGAGGGAGGTGGGAATGAAAGTGGAAAGAGAGAAAGAGGAGCCGTAGTGGAGGGCTACGGAGTAATTTCGACCACCTGGGGATCTTTAACGTGCGCTGACATCGCACAGCACACGGACGCCACTTCGTTTCGCCTCCATCGAAACGCAGCCGCCGAGGCCGGGATTCGATCCAGGCCGGTTATTTGGGAACTTCGTCGGCGACGGATGACGCAGCCGAAGTCACAGCTATGTTTTTACCCGTGCCTACAGGCCACGTACGTGATGGTGCTTGACGTAGCGCGTGAATGGGCGGACGCTCGTCGCATTACCGCGTCTTATCTACGGATTTTTTCCTCATTTTAATGGCAGCGACGGAGGGCCGCTGTTATCTCCCATTGCTCTGCTCTCCTGTAAATCTAGATAGTCGTGTCTGGTGCCCGTGAAGTGAACATGCATTATTGGCTATAGAGTGGAGTCCTTTGGGTATACTCTTAGGAGATAACGAATTGCCATCACAGAGGTGCGGTATGAATATCTGTTGCTTCGCCCGCAGGACGTGAGGGGTTCATCCGCGTGTGTCGCCGGTTTATACGTATATAGTTGCCGGTGATAAAATAGGTGCAACACTTCCCCGGACCTGACACTCCTCTTCACAGGGGTGAATCGCTTGGAAAAAGGAGCTTAGTATCCACCTTATGAAGCGGAAAATACCTTGTGTTATGACGCTCTTTGGCCAAAACTGCCATTAGTCAGTAAGAAATCCATCGTCGTCATTAGGTAGTGAATTCCCGCCTCCCTTCTTTCCAAGGGTATGTCAGATATACACTTAATGTCCATGGGCTGCGCAGCAGTATAAAAATAAAAGTATAATGGTAGTAACAGTTGTGACGGGTGTTTCATAGGTTTATAAATGTGATAGAATGGCAAGAAAAATCTATTTGGCTGAAAAAACTACCACATTATAACAGTGGTAACTATGCGAACTCTGCAGTTCACGTAGGTATACTCATTGCACTTCAGTTCCCTTGCATTGTTTCAAAGACCCCTTTTGCCTGCGGTATTACATAAGGGTGGGGTTTTATTGAAATAAACGAACGAACAGCGACCGTGTTTTAAGGTTAAAGGAGGCAGGCAACGTGTTCTTCAAAAATTGACGATTCTTAAATGTAGATGATGATATTTTTATATTAACTTACACTCTGCTGGAACGCGAACTGCCGACGAGGTGCTTAACTAGGTGGTCAAATTTTACTAGCGTGCTGAAAAAACCAAGGTTGTCTTTTGTGCAGGTGAAGGTGCAAAAAATAACAAACTGGTTTGCCCCACATATTAGGAATAAATGTGCTTATTGCACGGTGCGTTTAACAATGGCGCGAATTTTTTTTTCAACATGCGACTACATCTGTTATATATTTCACACACACGCACACACACGCACACACACGCGCGCACACACAGACACACACACACACACGCGCGCGCGCGCACACACACACACACACACAATGCCAGTGAACGTGAACGCCGACTAAAATCTGTTTTCATTATAGGGCCTTCTCTCTGTCTCACACACACAGGCACACATACCAAAACTATTCCGTTTTTTGGGGGCACGAGTACTAGGAAAGCGTTTGGCGAGTTCCTCCAGGATAACCTCATGGCGAACATTGTCAAAGGCTTTGTGTATAGGATCTTTAACGTGCGCTGACATCGCACAGCACACGGACGCCACTTCGTTTCGCCTCCATCGAAACGCAGCCGCCGTGGTCGGGTTCTAACCCGGGAGCTCCGCACAGTAGTCGGGCCTCTTACCACTGCACCACCCCGGCGGGACTTGTATACCCGCCGGGGTGGCGCAGTGGTTACGGCGCTCGACTACTGTTCCCAAGGGCGCGGAATCGAATCCCGGCCTCGGCGGCCGCTTTTCGATGGAGGCGGAAAGCAAGGCGTCCGTGTGCTGTGCGATGTCAGTGCACGTTAAAGAACCCCAGGTGGTAGAAATTTCCGGAGTCCTCCACTACGGCGTCTCTCATATATCCTGAGTTGCTTTGGGACGTTAAACCCAACAAACCAAACCAAACCAAACCTATTCCGTCTTTCTTCCTTTATTTGTTACAACTTCGGGAACCGATCTGCACACTAATCAAATGCCTTATTGACAGCGACATATTATTATGCTGAGATGCCCGAGTACTGCCTGGGAGCGAACGTCTACTATATAAGTGCTTCTATCTGAAAGACCCTGCATCGTTCCCAAGAGCGCAGATCATTCTATAGAAGCCTGTGATCAATGCTTTGGAATTTTGGCTTTATTGTGGCTTCCGCAGCCATTGCCCGGCAGCGTCTCCAAAGTACGGCGGCAGATATTACAGACTGTTTTATTCACTGCGAGTGCCTGAAAGAACTCGAAGCACATAAAGCCTTGGTACAGCATTTGCAACAGGTTCAATAACTCCCATTACGAACGTTCTCCATGAATAAAGGCGTTGTCTGTGTGCGTACAACAAGTTGCCCAGCCTACGGCTTCCGTACACGGGCTGCTTCATTGAAGATAGGGGCAGGCTATCATTAATTAAATAACAAAAAAAAATGGGATAAAGATTAGGAACAAGTGCGCAAGAAAAGAGATCTTGGCACGGAGGCCGAATAAGAATAAAAAGAAGAGAATAACAGTGCGCACGGGCGATCACTTTTTCCTGCCGCCATCGTGAGGGAACGTGCTGGGCGCGAGAGCAATGATCCAAGCGTGCCGCATCGATTAGTTCGGGCAGTGCGTCCGTGAGGATGCCGCCCCGACGATGTCCGCCGCTTTGTATGTCTGTGTGCCTGCGTGACCCACTTGTACGCTCGTCTCGCGTGCGAGGCATCGCGTACACGCAGACCCCATCGCCGGGTCGTGTACACGCAGGGAACATGGGGTGCGTACACCGTTAGCACGGTACTCCATCCCGCTGCCTCCGCACGACCGGAACGGACACAGCCAGTGGTGACGACAAAACAGTTCCTCTCCCGAACATCCGGGCTGATTTCCGGCCTCCGCACATATGCGGTCTCGGAGCCTCGTTCGGCGAGGCCGTTGAAATCGGCCCCGGACACGGGCTGCTGCTGCTGCCGCCGGTATAGTCCGCCCCGGGAGTGCGGCGATCTATATGTATCCGCACGCGTGATTATGATACGAGGATGCGGAGACGTGCCCTCGGAAGGTAGCCGCTGGGCGCCTGGTGAGGAAAGTTTTTGCATGCCGCATATACGCTATACCTCCACCCTCGGGGTGGCGGACGACGAAAATTGATGGTCGCGTAATCGCTTGCTCGTTTTTATTTTTTTTTTGTTCTTTTTGCATGCTTTTGTCGGAAATTGGGAACACGAATAGAGACGCAGCCCAGCATTTCCTCCCATGTGCGTCGAGCTGAGAGGAAATTCGTAATTCGCATCTGACGGAACAGCTGACCAACTGATAGCCTGCAATGCGAGGCGATTCTCAGGTGTTCCTCCTCAAGCTGCTGGGAAGCAGGGGTGCTTAATGATAAGTCGTGATCATGTTTCGATTGCAATTCTGTCAAGCATCACAATATCATTATGCAATTCGCTTATACGATTTACGTGATTCGTCATTTAGCTCTTTAGTACATTTAGATTTTCCCACCTCCATCTTGTAAATGTGTGTGCGTGCGTGCATGTGTGTGTGCTCTAAAAAACTACGATGTCAGTAATTTGCTGCGAAGCACCTTTTCATAATCAAACGAGCTCGAACTAGGTCAGCGTTTAACGAAGACCAGTGGCTCTACTTGTCAATGTAAAACGCACAACGCTACAGGTAAGAGGGTATAATGGTCTAGTGTGTTTAAGGGAAGCTCCAAAATATTAGCAAATTTCAAATCGGGTATTATTTCCAATTAGCATGCAACTTGGTGCATATATTTGGCTACAGGAGAAACTATACAGATTTCTCAGATGCTTCGATATAGTTAAAAGATTTCCTTTTGGTGTGTGGAACCGACGCCGACACTAACACCTGTCCGGGACAGTCGCTTTTCCAGCTAAGCTAACCAGATGGCTAGTAGGCCCCTGCCTGTAATTAAGCTCCGCTCGATTCGATCAACATCTCGAAGCAGGAGCGGTGTTAGTCCAATGAGTTTACAGAGTATATTTCAATTAGGGAGTAATTACTCATGAGCATTAGAAATCAGCATATATTTTATTTGTAGCCGTATGACCACGCTATGGCGGCTGCTAATTAATATTTACTCCTTAATTAATAACGCAATAATGGGCGAATTTAACGCGCTTCTGTGGTCGTTTTGGGGTCTTCACCACATTATCACTGACATCAACGATCCATGCATTGGACGACAGCGGAATCCATATTTGGTCCGCGGGAGAAGGTAATATTGATTTACCGATTGAGCTGGCAATGTAGGAATTGGAATCGCGAAATAAACAGGCTGAATGCGTGTTGAATAGGATGTCATTTCCTCAATCTACCGGTACATAGATTCGTTCGCATGTGTGTGCATTATGATATGCCTCCCGCTCTGATTTTAGTTAAGGTACTAAAAACTGATAGACCAATAAGTTAAATGACATTACGCCACCCGGCATCTTAGAAAATACGGCGGCAGGATAAAGACAATACATTATTCGCCACCACACAACAACTACCTGGCGGACAATAGAAACCAATACATTTTCTAATTATTCACATTTTACAGTATATTAGTCCCATATAATACTCAGCTTACTGTCCTTGGTGCGCTGCGAGCGGCATGCTCTCTCATACCTCTTGGGTGAGCTAAAACGGAGACAAAAAAATTAAAATCACTACCGCGGACACACGAGCAGTGAGATCGAGGTGGCCCTCACCAGTGACAGCATGGAAGAGGAAGTCCGGATCATCTGGCTAACCCGCAAGTCACCTGCCGCCCCCTAAGCACCGGACTAGAGACACAGACCAACCAGCTCCCAAACATTCTTCTAAATAAAAGCGTTCTTTCAGTTAAGCTGCGCTTGACGACAAAAAAAAAAATAAAATAAAAATGAACTGGTAGCACAGATGACCCCCCTTGGCGAGAAAAATAAGAATGTTCCAAAAATATCAATAGCAAGCTTGTTGCATGCGTACTGCTTGAACACCCCCTCGCGAGGAAAATAAGAATGCTCCAAAAATACCAATTAAACGACTGTTGCATGGGTAGTGCATCAGAATTTAATGAACGGGGGCAAATAGTTTCTTTTTTTAATCATCCCTGGGCTTAAAGCTAATCACTGAATTTGTAATCTCTTCGGCGTTGAATCCTGGAAGCAGTATGAATAATGCAAATGGCTATTGTTCACGCACGCATAAAACGACAATGCGAAAGACA
The DNA here is from genome assembly GCA_023969395.1 of Amblyomma maculatum. Lineage (NCBI taxonomy): Eukaryota > Metazoa > Arthropoda > Arachnida > Ixodida > Ixodidae > Amblyomma > Amblyomma maculatum. Next base: position 6,785 of record JAJIZL010041479.1, read on the forward strand.
GCTAATTGGAACGGCAGCTGCGACATTAACTCGGTCGAATAATGAAGGGCTTCCCCGTGCGTGTCTGTGTTGAACTAACCCTTCTGGCCCAAAATCCGAAATTGACCGGTTACGCAATTATTTTTTTTCTCTCTTTCTTTGAAAAACAGATTATTGGGGACGTTTTCATTTATCGTTTTTTTTTTTTTTTTCTCCGGGGTGATTAAAGAACTTTGAATGAAGGGCTGTCAAAGGGAACTATATACTAGGTTGTAAAGGGGTGGGGTGGGGGGAAACTAGTCGACCTAATTTTGTCGTGAGGGCGAACGAAGAACCCAGCTTTTCCAATTTCCAAACCGCACCGAGCTAATCTCGCGCGCCACGCGCACTTGTATTTTATATAACGACGTCAAAAGAACACAAATACTACATTTTCTCACCGATCCCATCGCGGAAGCCTCGCTGGCTGCGGATCGCGGTTGCCCTGGCGAAATAACAGCCTTCCAAGCGACGCTATCTCGAGCATGTAGCCAACAACAATGACGCGATTGTGCTTCACGCACTGCTCAGCTGTCAAGAAAAGCAAATTCAGTGCTCGTCGCGCTGTCGGGGAGTCCCGTAAGCTGCTGGGATTAGAGCGTAAGAAGGCATGCAAATGACGTGAGCGCTTGTGCAAGCCGTATACGCGGCCGCGAACCATCTGACCGTGAAGCCATTTCGAAACGAAGCAGTAAAAGAAAAAAGAAAAAAAAAACACGGAACGCTTTGCACTGTTGCTTGCAAGAAATAAAAGTTGGAGTAGTGTAACTTTTTCTGGACATCTCGCGCGCACTAAGCGGCAACATCAAGACTTGCTTACTCTTCGTGACTATAAACGACCGTTTCGCTGCAGTATTTTCTTTTTCGCCGCCGTAGTTTGCGCAAACGAGGAGGAAGCTGGCTTTGGGTAAACGCACCGAGGAGAGCTTCTCGGTTCAGCGATTACGACCGAATCGAGGGTTCACACACAGACACGCGCACGCTCCGCGGACTCACGCACACGCGCAGGCGTCTGAGGGGCAAGAAAAAAGAAATTAAGGTAAGAAGGAGTTATATCTAGGCGCTCTGTTCGAGAAGCAGACACGAGAAGAAAAAAAAAAATAACGGTCACACGTAAACGAAAATGTAGTCGATGCGATGGCCTCCGGGCGCAGCTAACGTCTCGCCTGGAAGGGAACGTTTCGAGAACACGCTGTTCGCGGTTTGTCCCGCGCGCGCCGTACAGAATGGAGGAGTGGGCGGAGGAGAAGGGATGGAGAGAAAGAGGGAGATGCTTCCGCAAATACGCGCTTACATCCAGGAAACGAAAGACACGAGATCGCCGACGAGAAGGACAAGAGAAAACCATCGCGTCGTTTGCCATCGGGGTCATCCTCATGGGCCGTGAGCCCCGCGCGATGGCACTGGGTGGAGTCGCGCTGCGGAGGAGGCGAAGAACAGCCGCATCCAATCAGAGCGTGGTCGTGCACCGTCCTTTTGTGCGCCCCTGCACAGACAAAAAATAATAAAAGAGCCTAGGCTGGTGGTGGTAGTATGATGATGTCGGTGAATGGAGAACGCGTACGTATACATCGCGCTCGCATGCATGCCCGTGACACAGACAGGATCCTTACATCACTACTTTACTCTGGTTTTCGCCGGTCATTCTTATCCTTTATTTAGTTCTTTCCAGGACGAACTCGTTCTCTTTTCCACTTGTCTCGCCTTCTTGCGAATGGGAGGAGGAGGAGGAGAACGTGTTCGTTCTGCGCGCACTCTTCTTGGTCCGCTGCGAGGCATGGTTCTTCCCGTCGCGTCGGCCGCCGTCACATCAACGAGCCATCCGCCGCCGCGAGCCTTCGCTTTGGATTAGATGTCAGCGTCCACTGACGAAGGCTCACCGGACGCGGCGTCTAGTTTGTCCGGGTCATCGCCTATAAATAGAGCGGCTGCTTTTGCTGTTTGTTTCCGTACGCCGTCGTCCTTTGTGCGATAAGGGGACAAACTGGGCACCGATTGATGGAGATGTGCGAGGGGGAGACCAAATCCATCTTTTCCGTGTTCCTGTGCGCGAGTGCTAGGGTTGGAGGCAGTCGACTGACTCCGCATTCAGATGAACCGCGAACCTATCGGAGAGCTTGTTTAGGACACGTTTGTGTGGTCAAACTTTCCGAAGTCCTCCATTACGGCATCTCTCTTAGCCTGAGAATTGGGACGTTAAAACCTTAAAAAAAAAAAAAAAAAAAAAACGAAAAAGAAAAACATTTTTATGTGGGGGAACTGGGCGCTCCGGCTTCGGCTCTTGCCGTTTTTTTTTTCTTGTGCATTTTCTTTTTTATCACTATACTGTGAACATGAACGGGGAGGAGGAAGATATGCTGTGCATTTAATAAATGTGTGCAATCCCCGGATGCAGAGAACATTAGGGGAGAGTATTCAGGCATGTTTTACAGCTCTATTATAAAGCACTTAACAGATTCTGTGAAGTTTCAAATCTCTGCTGGGTAAAGATAATCTTCATCCTTATCATTCAGAGAGTTTTCTGAACAAAGATGCTTTAATTCGCGCACGGTCTGCATCGACATGCAGGCCACTAGACTAAATTTTTCATGAAAAAGAAAAACTGTTAGTAAAAATGTTAGTAAAAATGTATTCGCACGCCCAACTAAAGTATCACAAAACCTTCCAAGAGAATAGACGTTTAGGGTTTCATGCTATGCTCGGTGATGTTTAAAATATATGTGCTGTACAGTCTCTACAGACCGCAAAATTTCAACCTAAATGAATGCATAATCCGTGGCCTAAAGAATAAGGCGGTACATGCTCACGCAAAAGAAGCGATGCACAATGAAAGGTGCGTCAGATCATCCATCAGTCTCATTCGAGCTCAGAAATGAGGCGCTGTAACAGCGCTCAGCGTCCTTAAGTCAGGCTGTATTCAGTAAGTCGGCAGTGAAGCAGTGATGCGCAGACGTCTGAATTTCGTTTCAGACGGCGAGCAACATGTTGAAACATGGATGCCTGTAGAGAATTTTGCAAACTCCGAGATCAAAGACGCTCTTTGATATGATACTCAATCTTGCGCTCGCGTTTCGTAATTTGAAATCATACATTACGCCGCAAGAGGAGCACCTCAGCGGATGCCCGCCTGTGCAAGACCAGTGCTGCAATGATTATGCGTCTTCTCCTGCTTATCAATACTGCAAGCGCAATATATAACTCTGAAGTCAAAACAGTTCTAGATACCTGAACCAACCAGTAGTAAAGAAGAGGGAGTAGACTCCGTGGCAAAGTCTGTGAGCGAGCACCACACCGCGAAGGTCAGATGAAGCCCTCACCCTTGGGCTGGGCTGTTTATTCTGGACGGCAGGGGAAAAAAAGTAAACAAACTAGACTGTGTAACGGGAGACTGTCCGCGGTAGGCGCGAAGTGCGCGCATGAACAGTTATAGTAAAGGAGACGCCCAAGGGCGATGCCTTCACGTAACGCGTCCATCTCTGCCAACGCCGACTTGGCAACGCGGACTGTGATGGGGTCTGCGTCCTCATGAAGGCGCCTTGTGTAATGGTTTACGTCGAGCGGTGATGGATGGCGCCGTCGAGGTTTTCCTATGCGTCGTGGGCGCCCACCAACGCGCGCGACGTGCGTATCTCTCGCTAAGTCAACTCGTTACGTCCAGAAACGAATGAAAAAAAAAAAAAAAAGCAATTCTTGCGATGTCGCTTTCTCTCTTTCCTTCGGCCTTTTTCGGCTCCGCCTTATAAGCGGCTCGCCCTAGTAACGGCTTCCAAACTCCCCGAATGGTTCTTAAACGAATGGTCCTTCCGCGAAGCGTGAGATATGCCCACCGAAAAAAGGCGTGCGCAGGCGATCGGAAGCCATGGAACCGAGGTTTCAGCTGGCGCAGTTGATAAACGTGCACGGGTTTCTTTCCTCCGCAGCTGTCACCCCTTCTCAGATCAGCTAGTTCAAACTACGCTCGTCTTTAACGCGTGGTTTGTGATGTCTGCAGCCTCGGTCGTCCCATTAACGTGGTTGGTGTCGAAACACATTTATCTCGCTATTCTCCTTCCAGCCGCCTCAAATTGTGAATTGTCGACTTTGCTGTAAGAAAGGGAGAGTTCACGCGTTGTACAAACATAAAGAAGTGCTCTGATGCAGTTTTCGCGTAGGAGTGCACATTCCCCGGCTCTGCGGAGCCATTTCGATTGAGGAGGAACGAAGGCCGCCCATGTACTTTGTGATGTCATTGTACTTTAAACAAACAAAGGTGATCGAAATGAATCTGAAATGCCCCACTATGGCGTCCTTCACAGTCCACGTTGCATTCAGATGTCAAACTTCTTATGACATGCACACATGACAGCACTGGCCTGTACATCCGCATTCCGGAGTGCTCTGGCTCCTGATGTGACAGAATAATGGTTGTGCACACCTAATCGTGGAACGTGTGATGACACTGTTTTTGAAAAAAAAAAAAAAAAAAAGCTGTTTCAGGAATGAACAGAAATGACATTCAAGCACTTACTTAACTTGTCTTGGATCAATCTGCCGCCTAAGTGGTGGCCTTGCGGTAATCATTTATCATGTGAGGAGGGGAGATGCAAAAGTTGTTGAGCACCGCCTTTCTTCATACGGCAATGACTTGCATGGCTGAAATACTTGAATCTGGCGTCGTATCATCGTTGAAAGAGCACAGTGCAGTCTTTAGCGTACTTCTGCTCCTTCCAGCCCACCTCTTTGTAACCATTAATTGTTAATATAATGTTTTAACCACTACCACCACCTCATCCCCACCTTTTTCCTTTTAGACCTTTTAGACGACTGGAAGTTCGATATCATTACGGGTTCCGCTTTGCCGGCTCCTGCGCCTAACCCATTTGAGAGGCCTTTTCTTCTCGTGCATAGTTTTTAACGAACTCAATTTTCTGGAAAGATTTCTCTTTTCGGGCTTTACCAGATAAGACTATAGGGAAATTGCGAACTGAACAGCCCGCGGTTGTGCACATCTGTCTCGCTCCCGCAGAGTGATTCACAAAGGTTCCCGCGCCTCGGCACGTGGACCACGTGCTAGTTTCCCACGCCCGCGACACGCAAAACCCGGAAGCCCACGTGAAAATGAGAAAACGGATTGTGGTGCCGATTGCGAACATCTGCACGCGCCGCGTTCATCGCGTTCTGGCTGGGTAACTGCAAGCCCGGCGCTGGTAGCAGAAGTGGGCGTTTCATCTCCTGCACGCGAAAGAACAGCAAGCCCTAACAAAATGAAAAGGAGAAAAAAAAATATCGAAACAATTGCAGTGCCGCAGCTGTAACACGGCGATCGCTGCTTCTCTGTAGGCTAATAGAAGCCATAATGGAGGCACCCAACTCGGACAGCTTGCACGCAGCATATATAAATGTAGGAATGACACATCCACGCGGCAGTATACGTGCCAGCAAAACGTGGAACTAGGAGCACTTTGGTTGCTGAAGGTTAAACAAAATCGCGCGAGAAGTACTTTCAAACATCGTGTGATTAGAGCCGTGTTTGACTCTAGCCGTCATCGAAAAATTGTTGCTTTGTTTTTTATTCTCATTTCTTTACATCTCGCATTTTACGGGAATCTGATCATGACAATGTTTCGAGGGTAAAATAGTGTAAAATGATAGCTTTTTAAATTAGAATGAAACGGTGTTATTTTAAATACAAACGATGGGCAACTGGTACATTAAAGCCATTAGGGACAGCAACGATGGCCGTATCCCAAATATATTTGGTGAAACCGTCGTAGAGCAGCCGTGTTCTCATGTATGTGCCTCCGACTTTCCGACCTCTTCGACGTAATAAACATGCGAGGCTGTTACGACCGGTGCTAAATTCTCCTTCGGAGTGAGACGGCTGTTGGGTACGGTTATTTCTTTCGCTAGCCGAAAGCGAAAATTTTTTTTATTATTAATCACTCATCAGCTTGATGGGTTTTTCTGCGCGGTTGGCAGACGAGATATCGCCTCAAACGGCCGCGTCAAATCAGGCAGCAGTTGTACGCCGGTCGTCATTGTCTTGCTCGCACATTTCACGTAGATCAGGATTAAAATTAGGAGGCAGGTGTCACGGTACACTTGCGTGCTTCGAGAATTTTAGTCAGTCAGGTATAGTCTGTAGGAGTATGACAGTCTGTAATTAGCTTCCAATATTGAAATTCGGGCTAATTGCAATGTCTACTACTACTGCAGCTACTAGTCCAACACACAGCGAACTAAAGGTACATAAAGAATATGTTTCAGAATACCCGGACCCGCTTGTGATGGAACTCTATGCAATCCGCGATGCTATGGAGGCCATAAATAAAATAGATTCCATAACAGAAGCCCACATCTATACAGACTCCTTAGCCGCCATAAAACAACTGAAGAAAGTGACGAAGACGCTATGTGTTACCCAGGAATTCCACGCACTCAATAAAAAAACAAAGATAGGCATCCAGATACATTGGACACAAGAAAATGTTGAGAACGCTGAGCAGAGAAAAGTTGACCACCTCACACACGAAGTTCCAAACACTAATGCGCCCCCCACCAGGCTCCCTTTCGATGCCCGCTCCGCTGTTCCCATCTTAGCATCCTCTTTTAGGAAAAGTACACGTGCCCTCATTCCACCGTGTACATTCCCACACCCTCGTAACTTAACGAGATTGGAGGAGCCCTTACAAAAATGGATATTGAATTTCTGTTACCCACGTAATGTGTTTTTGATGAGTCATCAACCACTCAAAGGAGATTCAAGATTAGATGTGTTTTAACATCATATCCGCAGCAGACTTTCCTTTGAGATCACACATGAAGTTTTGTGCTTGGAAAACGCAACAGTATTTTTGGGTAGGATCTAATGTGGAAATACATTGACTTTCTCAAATGAGGAAATGTATACATCACTAAGTGAATATATATTATTTCTTTGTTAACTGCACACTTTCAGAGCCCTATGTTTTCATTTCTGATTAGCATATGTAGGATGTTGCCTAAGAAACAATTTTTATGTGTTTTAACATGAGATCCGCAACAGACTTTCATTTGAGATTACGCAAGAAGTTTTGTACTTGGAAAACAAAACAGTATTTTTGTATAGGAGCTAATGTGGAAATACATTGACTTTCTCAAATGAGGGAAATTATACATCACTAAGCGAATGTATATTCTTTACTGTTTTCACTTCTGTTTAGCATGCACTGTAAAAACAAAAACAACTTTTTGGACATTTGTTTCATTCAAAACACGCTTACACCCTGCGTCTTGGGTGTTTGTGCCATTGCAAATCCCTTCTTGCCAAGCGAATGGGTGCTGTGGTTGGACAATATGCTTGAGGGTGTTACGGGCAAGGATATTGTTGTGTACGCGAACCGACGCACTGCCACACCGCCTCCAAGCTAACGGACGCAAGGCCGCTCCATTTCCAATGCCTCCTTGCACCTGCGAGCAGGCCGTTTTGGGGAGACCAGCAGGGGTACCCCGGCCTGCGCCGACGACGACGCGCGGACGTAACCCGAGCCGTGCGTTGACTCGGAACTGGACCGTCCTGGGAGCATGTGCGCGACCAGGGCACGAGAAGCAATGCCTTCTTTATAATGCATGATATTTTGCGTGTTTCTTAAGCTTTCGAGCTCCTTGCTCTGCGTATAGATTAGCCGAGCCCTCAGTCATCGCAACGCTTCCCGAAATGTTTAGATACAAATAAGATTTAGTTACCAGTAAAATAGTGTTGGCGCTGCTGCGCTTGCCGGCATTGAAGCTTGGTCGCAGTTTTTTCCTTAAAGGTTCGTGCTACAGCTCCGTGTTCAGCGAAAATTACGCCCAAGGTAGCAACCACCCAAGAGCCAGCGCTGATAAATTTACCAGCGATGCCAAACTCGACATGTTAAAATGACTGCAGTGGACAAAATAGTGCGCATAGGTATCTAGAACATTAGATGCAAGTTCTAAAGATCAAGAAGTTGTAATTGTTAGAGCAGCCGCAATGGCCTGTACACTTCGAAACATGCTTCGAAACATTATGTCCCAATCTTATGAATGCAGTCCAGACATAAGAAGCAAATACGTTACCAGCATTACCAGCTCCCCGAGTGGCCGAGTGGTTAGCGTAGAAAGCTACGGAGTAAGAGGTACCGAGTTCGAATCACGCCAGAGGTGCAATTTTTTTTTTCGCTTAGTTTTAATTTTTTTTATTTTTTAGCTTTTTTAATGTAGTTGAGGTGCTTCGCTACGTTTTAGCTATTACTTTTTATCCCAGTGCTCATTGGTCAACACTCATGAACAACACACAAGAAATGCACACATTAGGTACCAACCAGAAACACGGTGGCCAACTTTCTTGTGAAACTCATCAAAAATGCATCAAGAAAATGTATAGAAATGTTAATGTGCATGATGAGGAATGTAATTACCATTTAATCAGAAACTCATTAAGCTTTTTTGTAAGGGAGGTTTCCCTTAGAAGGGTAAGAGCTGGGGTGGCCCTTACCCCGTCGGTAAAATGTCGATGGGAATCGCAAGCAGACATCGAACCAACCACATGCCCTAAGTGTTCCACATCAGCTGCAGAAGTGGATGTTCGCCACCTGCTATGGACTTGTGCAGGGACAAGGGCATCAAGGACAGAGGTTCTGCGCGAAGTGGGACTAACCACAACAAGGGAAGAGGACTTTTCTAAATGGCTCACCGACAACGCTAAGAGCGGGAGCCTGCTCCGGTTCCTCACGGAAAACCATTTACATGAGTTTATATAATATGCCTTATGGCAAGCTTGCGTACAAAAAAAAAAAAAAATTGCAATGTCTGAAACTTTTATTGATTTTTTTTCCGGAGTGCTCACAGTGGTAACTTAGTGTCCGTCTGTCATGGCGCATAGCTTGCGGGCAAGACTTGCTTGGTGTGGTTCTGATCGTTTATTATGAAAAAAGGAAGAAGCCTGTGTCAGCCTGATTCTGAACGCCCGATGTTTGTTGTGAAAATGGGTAATGGATTAAGTATGTACAGCCCAGGAAGAGGCGTATATAACAGCTAGCATATATGCCGCAATAGCTAATGAACCGATGCCCTTCAGTGTGAGCATTCATGGAGCATTATCAGTAATCACACATCAAGGTGTACGACCAAGCCGCAATGGTGCTTACCGTCCTAACCTCACCCAGTGTGCTACGACGGAATCAGGAAGAAAAGGTTATGACTGCGCCCCACTCGCAATTTCTCCACACGTGTCGACGGAGGGAATAATCCCCGCGCTTATGCCGTGCTGGCGTTGCAAATGCGCAGCGTGCGGCTAACGTGTGTGTCATTTCTGCGGCGCTTTCGTCAGCCGGATGTTTCAATGAACCCATTTCCGCGCCGCACTCGAAACGTGCCCGCCCAGAATGTCCCCTTCCGAAACCTGGCTCAGTTCATTCGGAGCTTCATTAAGTCACCTGTGACTGCCATGTTCTCACCCCACAGTTGTCAACGAGCGGCCCACGCGATGTCGGTGACGAAAGCAGCGGCCATTAGCGCAATTAGTTCAGTTACCGTCGCACCGCTCAACTTTCTTCCTTTGAGAGAGATTAAGGGGTGCCTTGTTATGAAGGAATGGAATATTTCCTTTTGTTTATCCTTATTATCTCTGTTTTTTTTTCTCAAGATTGCACATTTTTAGCTTTTTGGTACGGCAAACTTTGACAAGTTTTTCCTCATGACTGACTCTATCTTGACTGATAAAAGGAAGTGCGAAGAGTACATGTGATTAAGCGAGGAAAAAAAAAAAAGGTCATCAATCACTGTCAAGAGATTTATTAAATATGCGAGAGGACGGAAACATTTGCGTGCGTATCCCAAAGCGCTTATTTTTAAGACTCCATGGAGAAAAAAGAGGTTCCCTTCCTTAAAGCTTTAAATGCGATTTTTCACACCTGGCTACTCATT